>JAUCNO010002073.1:0-14518 GCA_032353835.1 Enteromius viviparus
TCAATATAAAACTTTTGTACGGTAGTATATATATATATATATATATATATATATATATATATACTGTATATATATGTATATATGTGTGTGTAAATGCTAGCTAGAGATTTTAAGTATGGCTGAATAAAAATGTGAAAATAGTGTAACAGGTGGCTTACATGGTGGTCCGCTTCATGTGAGCAGGACACCCAAACACTGACCTAGCAACCTCTGTTTTTTTGACTGTGTCCAAAATGCCACTGATTTATTATGTGGCTAATCTAAAGCCACATTTTTTCCTTTAATTGCTATTAAAGCAATTTTGGTTTGCATTGTACTGTATCAACCAAATTAAATGGTAGAAAAGACAGGTTAGCTTTCCTCTTAAAGGGCTACAAACATAGCCTTTAAAGTCACCAAAATCTGACCAAAAATGATCTTTAACCCTAATCGAAATGCACAGCACAGAGCTTTAAATAACGGCATTTACAGTGACCTGAATGAAATAGCATGTTTTAATTTTAGATGTCATCATTAAATGCTCCAGTGGCTGCAAGCGAGGTCTGGACAGAGTCTTTCTGGAGACTGTCACTGTAACGAGGTGTGTAGTACGTTATGGAGCCGCTCGGCCATCTGGCTCTGCAGCAGAGTGACATCATGCAATCTCTACGTCTCTCCTGCAGTAAAGTATGAGCGGGGAAATACTACACCACATGTGCCTTTAACTCTGTGCTTTTCTTTTATGGCATCATCATTGTTTTTACTATTAGCAAGGCTACCCACTCGAAGACACATGGTTAGCTGTTAGATTAAATAACTGTGGCATTCAGAGTGGACAGACTCGTTTAAACAAAAAAAAATAATCCTTTAAAATAAAAATAAAATATATATATATATACACTGAAAAAGTAAAATATTTAATAATGTATTATTTTTATTATTTGCCTATAGGCACAGCAAGGTAAGTCAGCCTGACAGTAACAATGGTCTGTTACGCCCCCCACAGCAAGCCAGGACACAGAAACAGGGCTATAAACTCCACGTCCCTCACATTCTCCAGCACCTGTCTGTGTCTGTCACACTCGTGCTGTACCAGCCTTTACCCAGAGAGAAAGAAACAGAACAGATTGAGAAAAGAAAGAGTAACAGATGTTTTATCACATGGAGAAACCAAATTATAAACTTTACTTCTGTCTTGCTTTCCTTCCATTCTATTCTTTATTTCTTGCTTTCTTTTCTTTGTTTGATTGTTTCTTAAATTTTCTTCTTTTTTCCCATTGCTTTCAAATTTCTTTTTCTATTCTTCCCTTCTCCTCTTCCTTTTTCTTATTATATTTGTATTATTATCTTATTTTTTTCACTTTCTCTTTCTTTCTTTCCTTTTTTTCTTTATATCTTTAATAATTTCACATATTTAACATTTTACCTTCCTTTTGTTCTATTCTTTTTCTTTTAAACATTTATTTCTTTTCAAATATTTTTACCTTCCTTTTGTCCTTCTTTCCTTCCATCATTCTCTTCTTCTTTAATCCATCATTTGTATTACCTTTGTCTTTTTCTTTTTTCTTTTCTTACGTTTCTTCTTTTCCCTTTGTTTTCCATCTTCCATTGTTCTTCACATCCTTCTTTGCTTCCTTCCATATTTTGATCCTTCTTTCCATCTTTCCTTCTTCTATATTCTTGCTTTTATCCATCCCTTTCTTTCCATCCTTCCATCTATTCATCCTTCCTTTCTTTCTTACATCCATATTCCTATTGTTTTTTTTTCCATCCCTATGTTTATCCCTAGCGTTTTTCCATCCTATCACTATTTTTTTCCCATAATTCTCCTTAACGCTGTTCCTACTATCTTGTTAACTCAGTCGATAAAAAGTTACATTTTCACTAAGTTTAATGTTTGCAAAAGGCTTGTTTACCTTGTAAACACAGTCAGTAAGTTCACACATGCAGCAAAACACTGCCTGAGAATATATTAGAAATGTGAGATTCAGAGATTTCCAACTGCGACATCAGTCAAGATTAAAGGGAAGCCCATTCCTGTCCAGGATAACACAACAAGAATCTTGTTTCATCCTTGAATTAGTCACGCTCCGGGCAAATCTCGGGACAAGCTCGGGGCGCAATTCGAGCACAGAAGACTAGAATGTTTGAGCTGCCTCGCAATCGCACACTTCAGTCATTTTAATTACATTAAGCAGCAATTCACCCAGCCTTTCACTGAAAACCAGATACACCCTGTTAAAGTATTACACGGCTTCACAATGAGCCAGTCTAATTAGTGAACCTCTCAACAGATTACAGCAAAGATGCAGGACATATTATATATATATATATATCTTAATCTAGCAGTTTATGTAGGCTTATAGCTTTCAGAAATTGCATTCAAAGAGCTTCTTTTACACCTCATCGAGCAAACAATGTCAAACGCATCTAACCAATCATTACTGTGTCTTATTGCCAGCACAAGGTGAAATATAAAGGAAAACACTCACCTGCATCTCCATGCCTCTTCTTGATGGACATCTGAAAACAAAACATGAAATCTGTTAAAAACATACATCAAGGTTGAGTTAATATTTTCCTAACAGTAACCATATCACATAAAAACGGTTTCATGAAACATCAAAACAAAGGACCTAAAGTATTGCTCCTCTCCCACAGTGAATAAAATCAACACCTGACCATTGAATTTCCTCCCACGGATCTGCTGAACGCTACATTGACCTGGGTCACTATGATTTACAGTGCTCTTTCCCAGCCAAGAGAGAAAGTGCTACTTGTTTAGAGAGAGGGTCATGTCCAACATTCCAGCTGCAATCCATAAGAGGTCTGTTTTCTAGTTTCACCTTTCGGCTACAATGCTCAGGTATCAAGTGCCCTGTGAAAGATATCACGCTACTCTCACATGCATTGATTTTTTTTTTTTTTATGCTACTTTTCCTTCAAAAACCAAGCAATTTATGATTTTAGTTGCATTTTATTTTACAGTGTGTGAACCTATACTTACCAAAGAAAGTACTGGGTAATAAAAAGCAACTACAAGTAGTGTTTACATGTGAAACAGCACTGTAAAAATGTGTGTGTGTGTGTGTGTGTGTGTGTGTGTGTTTGTATTTTGAAGTCTGGCCAATAAATTAATATTAATATATGATATAATATAACTAAAATAATAAAAACACAAAGTCATTAAAAAATGAAACTATATAATTAATTATACCTTTTTTATAATTAATGTGTCAAGATGAAATGCTACTTGCTTTGTTATTATCTTTATAACATAAATTAAATAGAATTTATATTAATAATAATGAATTTAATGAATCTTTATATTATTAATGTTATTTTATATTATTATTATTATTTTATTATTATTATTATTTATTATTATTATTTTTGTTCAAAGAAACCCAGGTTACACATTCTTAATTACAAATTAATTTACATTACTATTAATATATGTCATTTATAATAGAACATTTAGCATGTATTTAGGTGTGTGTGTGTGGACACTATGAAAAATAAAAAATAATAATATCACACTAATAATTCAATTATTACAGATGCGTAGTATACTAAATTTGTTTAAAGTTAAGAACTTAAGTTACATGAAAATGTCTCCACATAATGTATGAAGCTGAAAACCGAACCTTGCACAAAAAGAAGGCTCCGTGACTCAATCAGGTTCTGTCAAAGTTTTAAGATTGCTAAATTGCTCAACTTTTTCCCGCCTTGTCTGAGTGAGCAGTCCCAGATGCACGGCTAATTTCAGTAGCAGAGGCAGCAGATGTCTACTAAACACAACAATGATGTAAAAAATGATGTTTTGTTGGGTCTCAAAAGGTTAGGGGCCTTTTACATTGAAAGGAAGCAGATGTGTTTTCTGGAATCACAGCAACCAACAAAACACAAGTAATTTCAGTGTAATTC
Source organism: Enteromius viviparus (assembly GCA_032353835.1). Classification (NCBI taxonomy): domain Eukaryota; kingdom Metazoa; phylum Chordata; class Actinopteri; order Cypriniformes; family Cyprinidae; genus Enteromius; species Enteromius viviparus. The sequence goes on from JAUCNO010002073.1 coordinate 3,907, forward strand.
AACACATTACGAGTGCTAAAGCTGTTTGAAGTGCCTGTTGATCATTGTTCCGAGTATTCCCTCAGCTGTAAATGTACACTGAGGCCCTCTGCCTCCGTTTAATCAGTTCTGGGGCTGAAAAACACAGCGGAAAGAGGGCAAATGATAGATGATGTCATGGTTGCTTATAGGCTGTGAGATTTTGCAATGAGGGGTTGAATTTTAACCGCACATCTCAAAGAGTTATGTGTTCAAACGTAAGTACAACTGAGGGTGTCACCCTCATAAAACAGCTTAAGCAGTGCATGAAAAACTGTAAAGCGAGACCGTTTCTAGGTATGTGTATTACATGTTATTTTTGACAAGACTAGCGGGCCGCTTACTGGAATGTCGCCCTTTCAAAAACAAGTTTGCGAAGGATTACTGTGAATTCTAGGAAGAGAGAAAAAAACGTGAGCAAAGTCCTGCTGGGTTTCAGCCGTAATTGTCACTGACATGAACGACGGCTACATGACATGTAATTACGCATCAGTGAATGATGACTAGCTTTAGGAAGAGCCACCTTACAAAAACAGATCTGGACAAAAAGATACGATGCTGAAATATCCACACATCAATCAATCAACCTGCCAGCAAAACGGAGAACAAAATCAAACCCAAGGCCAAGAAACAGAATGCTAACACTATATCAAATACAAGACTATAGATCAAGACACAACAGAAAAACAATGAAGGAAGGGGATGTTGTTTTGACTCATGTGGTCTATATAGTAATGAGCACCTTCCTGGGATAAGTGTCATTTTCTTGGAATTGTAGGATTCCTCTGCATGAATGATGAAGGCTGACAGGATTACAAGTATAATCATTTCTCAGTCAGAAGTAATGGATAGATAGGCAGATGAAAAATAATAACGCCCGAGGGGAAACTAACTGTGCAGGTTACGCTGCTCAGAATGAGGTACCAGATCCGAACGCAGCAAAAGGAAAACAGATGCCGTAATTTCCAGAGGCAATGGTACCGATACATAGTTTGCCGTTCGGACAGAAATCATTTGGACTGAATCTGAATTACGAGCTGTTGGAGATTTTGGACCATGCTATATAACAGCCCCTGAAGTTCAAGATGTATTTTTGTATGTCTGGGATTCCCCCTACAATTCTTTTTTAGCAGTTTTATTTGGCAAGCATGACTAACGTCTATCATAATATTCACAGCACTGGAGCTTCTCGAATACATGTTTGATATTACACATATATTCCATGAGAAACTGATACTGGACTGACTAAACTGACTCATTTAAAGCGATAGTTCATGCAAAAAATGTATATCACCCTCATGTTGTTCCAAAATTTTAAATGGGTATGTTGAACACAAAATAGGTTTAAAGGATTTTGAAGAACCAAACTGTTGTTGGTCCCCATTGACTTCTAGGTTAATAGAATAATATAGGAGTCAATTGGACCATCAACTGTTTGATTACCAGCTTTTTGTTCAACAAACTTATACAGTTTTGAAACAGCATGAGGGTAAGTAAATGTTGACCAAATGTTCATTTTGGGTGAATTATTATCCCTGTATTATTTTTTGTTGCTACGTAAAAAACAGACAATCTCATGACCAAATTTATCCGTATTTTATGAGGTGGCTAATTCATACAAATTTGTACGACCTCACTCGTACTTTTTTGTACGATTTGTCTAAACCCCAGTAACGGGCAGGTTTGGGGGTAGGGTTAAGTGTAGGTCATTCATACGAATTGGAATTCGAGTTTTAGCAAAAATCATATGAATTTGATTTAGTGAGGTCGTACGAATTTGTACGAATCAGCCACCTCGTAAAATACGTATGTAAAATTGGTTGTGAGACCTTTAATGATTTAATTTGATTAATTATGCAGCTTTTATGCAGTATTCTATTTCGGACACAGTAAAAGACAAGCACTTTAATTTTCTTTAAAATAATTTGCAGATAAATTGTTGGCAATTCCAAGAATCTCTACAACCCCAAAGTAAATAAAATCACATTGCCAAGCACACTAAAAATCATTAAAAAATTACTAACTTTACAATGTACTCAAAATATCCTTTTTGCAAGCCAGAGAAAAAAAAAACAGAAAACATAAAGCCAGAAGAATTTTGGAGGGTAAAATGATGGAGAATATAAGACAAAGCTTAAGATTAAAAAAAATAGAGGGATAAGAGAGAAAGTATGTGCTGTAAAGTACAAAAAAAGCCCTTCGGCATACACTTCAAAGTGACCCCAGAGGGCCCGGGAGGGCCAGATGTGGTCCCGAGAGCAAAGCCTCATCCATCCTGCATTCCATGAAACCCCCTGCAGCAGGACAACTTTTCTATATTTAGCTTCCTTCTTCAGCCTTGCTCAATCCACTGGAATATGTTCTGTATCTAGTTCCCTCGTTCTCCAGCACATTCAGCTTCCTGTTGTTTTATGTGTTTGTTGGTGTTCTGACAGAAGGTCTGTTTGGGCTATCAGGCCATGGACCATTCATCTTCCAAACTGAGGTGGGCGGTCGAGTCGGTGGTATTTTAACATCTAAAGAACGTCAAAGCTAGTTTGATGCATGGTCTTGGCTATTGTGTTGAAATGCCCAGCTATGAAGGAAGGCTGAGGCTATGGACAAGACTTCTCTGATGTATCTCATTTGTTCAATGTGGAATCTGTGCATATAGTAAAGGTATAAATGGAGAGTATACTGTACATATCATGTTTTTGCACAAGCCTGTGCCTGCTTTCTGAAAAGGAAACAAAAATGCAGGGTTGAGTAATTGAGGAAATGAAAGATGATTTAAAAGGGAAGGATAAGGTAGGATCAAGCATATTCCCAAATTAGCCCTGCTTTTAAAAGAAACACAGGCAAGTTGAATAAGCACCTCAGTGTTGGTGCTTCTCAAAGTGCTGTATATGTTAAAACCCACTTTGAGAGCTGTTCTGCTTCTAGGCTCACTGCCAGAATGCCTCTCAAGCCTAGTGGTGGTGAAAGGTCCATGCATCACTGTGTACAATGCGTACGTGGGTAAATGTGTGTGCTTCTTATGCACAGGTTCCACACACAACAGGAAGCGGAACACATGGGCATCGTTCCCAATGGATCAAGGTTTTCCCAGATAGATGTTGCAACTGTCGGATCTGTTTATTTTTTCAATATTTATTTTATTTAATCTAATTTATTGTTTGCTTGATTTGTTTTTAGTTACATAGTTTTTATTTTAGTTAATATACGTATTTATAGTTTAGTATATTTATAGAGGCAGATGAGTGTCAAATTACATTTTATAACTACACAAATGAAGCAGTAACCTCTGAATGACAGCAGGCAGATAAACTTTCAGGGGAATTGCAGGTCACTGAATATAGTGTTTACACAAAGCATTCTCTTTTCTGCCTCCTGTGTCACAGGAAATGTGAACTTGCACGCTGACGGCACACATACTGCTATATTTACAAACCCCGATGAGCAAATGTTTTGGGAATCTTTAAGAAGGATGTTATGATTGTTTTCGATGAGCGTATGTGAGGTCACATGTCTAAAGAATGTTAATACTGTCATTATAATATATGCAATACAGCTTTTAAAACAAATGACATGTACTATGGTATAATATGTGACCCTGGACCACAAAAACAGGCGTACGTTTCAAGTTTTCAAAATGGAGATTTATACATTATCTGAAAGATGAATAAATAAGCTTTCCGTGGATGTATGGTTTGTTAAGACAATATTTGTCCAAGATACAATTATTTAATAATCTGTAGTCTGAGGGTGCAAAAAAATTTAATATCCAGAAAATGGACTTTAAAGTTGTGCAGATTAAGTTCTTAGCAACGCATATTATTCATCAAAAATTGGGTTTTTGAATATTTAGGAAATAGGAAAATATCTTCATGGAACATTATATTTACTTAATGTCCTCATGATTTTTGGCATAAAAGAAAAATCAAATTTTGACCCATATTTTTTTGTAAATATACCCAAGCGATTTAAGTTTTGTGGTTTTCACATAAAAATTCGAATTCAGTAATTTACTCAACATCATGTTGTTCTTAGTATTCTGTGCATTCTGCTAAACATCAGCAGAAAAAATATAATACATTTCCAGGTGAAATATCCCTTTAAGTCAGACATCAAAAAGTTCTCACAGTACATAAAAAAGATTAAGATTATGTAGATATAAAAGGAAAGTATCCCACAAAAAAAGAACATTGACCTCCCAACCCAGCCGTATTTTAACACTTTGCAGGGGCACCTCACCCAACGTCCCAAACTGAGGCTTAACCTCTGCTGGAGCAGAACAAATCCTGGCCTCCTGAGTTGCACTTGGCCCCGTAATCTATCTTCATCCTATTGAGCCGCTTAGCTCCCCTCTCCTGCCCCAGCCGAGGACCCTGCAGGGAGTTGGAGAGCCAGCGTGGACCCTCCGCACAGATGGATGGAGAAGACTGAGCTTCCCATCGCTCACCAGCACCTCCAGGCTTTAGAAACAATGGCTTGAGGGTGAGGAATAGGTTAGAGGCAGTGGGAAAGCGTTCTGCCAAAGAATTTCTGAGTTCACACAATGATTCAACCACTTATCGATTCTAAGCGAGCCACCAACATGTAATTAAGCAAATTAAAGGGATACTTCATCTAAAAATGAAAACAACTGTGGAATCCACTGACAAAAATTCATTTTTCAGAATATCTCTTTTGTGTTTCACCGAGCCACGAAAGTCACTAGGGTTTGGAATGACCTGAGATGAGTAAATTATAACAGAACTTTCTTTTTTGGGTGAACTTTCCCTTTAAAATGTTACAGGCAGAGCAGGTCTGGTGCCTCCACAGTGGGTTCCTTACAGTATGGAAGCTAACAGGGATTACAACATCCTAAATAAAAGCTTGTTTCAAGTTAACAAGCATTTTGAGCCGTATGTTTTCTTTAAAGAGTTTATGACGGCGTCAACTGTATGGTGCGGTGTAGTGGTGACGTGATTGACTGAAACAACCTCTTTCACAGTGGTTGATGTTATAGCACTAATAAAAAGATGGGCTGCTTTGGCCCCGGATACTTGTGAGTCATATTCATGACGTACAGCTTCCTCGTAACACTGTGTTAACATAAACATTCGCTCAGCGCTGAATCATGAACACTTTCAATCAAAGTAGTTGATAAGTCTAGCTTTTGAATTTGAACTAAATATTAATCGAGGAACACACACAGTGTTTTTTCAGAACATAAATCCTATTAAAACGAATAATTAAAATAATAATAAAAATTAATTATTAAAATTAAATTAAATATTTCATTATGTTTCATTATCTAGTTGCAAAGGCAACTTTTCCCTAAGCTGATGTACTAAAACAACTAAAATTCAAATAAAAAAAATAATTGTAAAATATTTTTAAAAACTACTAAAATTGTAAAATGTACTATTGCTATTATTGTTGCTATTATTATTTGTTGTTGTATGTTGCATTTAATAGGTTAAAAAAAACTATATAACATGAATTTTTATGATATAAATGTTAGATAATAAAATAAAATAAATTCTACATGTATAATATATATTATATATTACATTATATATTCTATTATATAATAATATATATTATGAAAACATTTTTACTTTTTATTTATATCTACATTTTATGAGGAAAAATTTAATTTCAATATTTTATGTGCGTGTATAGATATATAGATACATTTTGAAATCTAAATTTATGTATGTATGTATATATATATATATATATATTATTAAAAATATTGAAATCGAAATTTTTACAAACATTTTTTTTATATAAATTCCTCTTCCTCACAATTCAAGTTCCAAACCATGAATTTAAAGGAAAACAACTCTTTTTTTCCCACAGTTTGTCCCTTTTTAATTGAGATTAAATGAGACCTTCAAGACCGTGTTTGTGACCGCAGGAACACCTTCTTCACGACAACAAGAGGTGAACGGGGACAACAGGCTCGGTGAGAAATCACAAACTGTGTTAATGTCAGAAGACAGTTGGTAAAATGCCAGTAGAGCTTTCAGAGTTTGGATTTGTCATCTATATGAGGGTGGCCTACATTCATTCCAGCGGGCCGAAGGCCTCCACATGCCTCTGGAGCTTTTGACCTGTTAATCTTCACCAAGAACCTCAAGACTTCATTTTGTCAGAGTGCACAAAGCCAAATCATTCTATTACCCCCTCCAATCCAATTACCCTCTTCAACTCTCTCTCTCTCCTGCGCTCTCACACACTCTAACAAACACCATCACCTCCCAGATCCCTGCCAGAGGCCTTTAGCGGGGCTCCCAAGCACAGACCACAAAACATACCAGTGCCGCTTCAGCTATGCAGAGATTCTCCAGTTCCCAAGTTTTCCAGCAGGACTGAAAAGGGCCGAATTCCCACAGATATTGTGCTCATTTAAACCCACTGTTGCTCATCGGATATTGTTTTGGAACAATGCAAGAGAGCGCGTTCCTTTGAAATGTAAAAAATATTCACGACAAGCTAAAAGGAAGAGCTGGTGATTGTTTGTTTTCTCTGTCTTTGCAGGCCAGGGTGGCTTGAGATGAAAAGTCCACCATGAATTGTGGTCGATCTGAAATCGGACTAAGACTAAGCTGTAAATCAGCTGTGGCAATCATCCGGGACGAGACTAATTTTCCATCTTTTGCATGTCGGATTTGTTTCCAGAATGACAGAACATTCCTTTCGGTATCTTTCACATGAGTCCCGAACTCGTAAATCGTTGTCAGGTCTCTCCGTACTTCCTCTAAACAGCAGGACACGCACATTCTCTCTAAAAATGCCTTGTCTGGTTACAAAACCATCTCCAAATGTTTAAAAGATACGTACAACTATGAACTAAACACTTACTCTTGGAAAAACTGCATAGTTTAACGTAAACATGAGGTCTCGACCAATCAAAACCGAAGAATGAGAAACCTCTAATTAAACTGAATTTTAAACTGCTTGGTCTCATGGCATAATCGTATGTAGGTGCACTTTTTAGCAAGACATGAAATACGTACCAACAAGTACATATCACTGCAGTTTCCAAAAGAAAGAAACACTAGAGGCAGTAAAACTCCCTTTATTTTCACACAGATTTACAGAGTTTCGATTATTAAAGCATAATTTTCACACAATTACTTGAAGAATATTATGTTATGACTTCAAAACAATATTAATATGCTGGGATATTTGAAAACTTATGCTTTTGAACGTTAGCATCGCAAATATCCAGCTTCATTTAGCAACAGTCCACAGATATTTCATATTATATTAGGCTAATGTAATACAAATGTGTCAGGGTTCACATATTGAAGCTGTGTTTTAGAGCCACACAGAGGGCATTTCTCTTCGAAACCATGGCGAAACATGCAGTTAGTGGCGTAAAAACTGTGTTACAGAAAAAGTGCACAAAGGTACATATTTTTATGAGACCAGGTTGATTTTAAATGAGGTACATACACTGCAGTTAAAATGACCATGTAACCCTGAAGAAATTCACCTGTGGTATCTGATGAATAAATTACATTTTTAAATATAATGAAATAAAAAACAGATGTTTTAAATTACAATAAAATTTCACAATTTTACTAAATAAAAAAAAGGCCAAAAAAATCACGTTTTAGATACTGTGTAAAAACCACTAAGCTAATCTAAATTTGGAATCCAAACAAGCTGTGATAGCCTTAAATTACCCACTGAAAGACTTCCTTTGGTGTCGCTCTGAATTCATTAATTCAATTCCCCAGACTAAGGGGGGATCCTGTTTGGATTAGCAAAGGAAAATCTATTTAACTTAGCCCCGCTAATGCAGAAAAGCGATTAGAAATGCAGTCCCAGGACATCAACATCAACCCCAGAACCTTCTCGGAATGAACGTTTACCCTGGTCACTGACACACAGCATGTTCATTAGGAAACACTTCACCGAGCAAAGCTAAGCAACTGATCACATGGTCTACACACTGATCGACTCTTCAGAGCTGAAACCAATCTAGAAACTAAATACAAGTACTCTTTAACTAATCATCAACATACTGTATGTTTTAAAAAACGAGAGCTAACAACCACAAACTAAACAATTCAATACAAAACAAAAATCACAGTAAGTTCAAATGCTCACCTCTGTCTTTTTACCATGTGATCTCCCTATAGAGGAAGTGGCTCCCGCAAGTCTTTCTTGGCTGTGCCGTTCCCTCATGTCGGTTCTCCTGGCCATGTTGTTCCAGTTGAGGGACTGGTTCTCCCCTACAACTCCACTCTGCAATGACAGCACAAGAGATTTTAGCGTGGGACGGGACACACTTTGTCTGGATCAGATGACCTCTGGAGATGACTATGAGACGAAAAGAGAAGCAGTCACACACAGGCTCACACAAACTCAACAGAAAGAGCACAGAAACAGAAAAATTACGACCTTGTCCAGAATAACACGCAATGGTAAATCTGGGGTGGCGTGTTGTGAGGGCTCAGAAACCATCATGACATTCCTCTAACACAAATGGACATAGTGATACAAACAGAACAACAGACTACAAGCATCGTTGTCTTGAGGAACCAAAAGGCACTTTTGTGTCTTGCTGTGAACCCTAGCTACAGGGTGACTATGTCGCGAGTTTGCATGAGGTTTTTTTTGAAACAGCATTGAAAGTTCCCTATGGCAAGCTCCCAAGACAATGGAGCTCTGTGTCAATGTCACCAGTCTGGTCTAGTCTCTGCCAGCACACTGCACATTCTATCTAACCTATGTCATAGATCGACGCCATGCACCGACACATTAAGCAACCTCATACTGAATTCTTATCAGTAATCTAGACTCAAAAGTATGAATGTCAACTAATCTCAATTATATATGTACACACACACAAACACACAACCACTGAAAAGTATGGGACTCTCTTATGCTCATCAAGACTGCATTTATTTGATCAAGAAAACAGAAAAAAAACAATAATACTGCAAAATCTTATTAGAATATAAAATACTGGTTTTTATATTAATACACTTTAAAATGTAATTTATTCCTGTGATGCAAATCTGAATTTTTACAGCAGTTTCCATTGTTACATGATCCTTCAAAAATCATTCTAATATGCTGATTTGATATTAGAATTATCAATGTTGGCAACAGGTGTGCTGTCAAATATATTTTTGGAACTTGTGATTCTTTTTTCAGGCTTCTTTGATGAATAACAAATTGAAAATAACAGCATTTATTCAAAATATTAACTTATCCTAACAATTTAAATCTATGCTATCACTTTTTAGTAATTTACTGTAACACATCCTTAGTTAATAAAATTATTAATTTGTCAAAACAAATAAAGAAAGTATAATCATTTACTCACCCCAAACTTTTAAACAGTAGTTTATATTGTTAGAAAACCTTTCTATTTAACCTTTTATTGATCAAAGAATCGGGACAAAAAAATCACAGGTTGGAAAAAAATATATATCAGCAACTATCATAATTTAAAATATAAAGAAATAAGCAATATGTAACTATAATTAAAAATAAAATCTAGTATTTTTATTATTTTAGTGATTCAATATTGCATTTACATAAATAAAGAATAATGATGCATTTTATGTGCAAAATGAGATGCAGTATATCTATGTTCTGATTATAATAAAAAACTGAATGTAAAACAAAATATGCATGCTTTCTGTATAACAGAATAGAATAGAATAGAATAGAATAGAATAGAATAGAATAGAACATATTTCCCATTAAATACTATTTAACAAACTGTGTACTATATATTTAATGAGAACCGAAGCGAGAGTGACCTGCAAGGATGCTCTGTCATTATTGGGGTGTCTCCGGGAGGTGTTGGGTGTGTCAGAGGGGGAAGAGCTGGCGCTGAGAGCTTCCTCTATGTCCAGATTGAGCTGATCTAATCTCTTCATTAGCTGGGTCATAGATTCAGACCAGGGAGACAGGACCTGAGGAGACTCCTGCATGCAGACAGAAGAGACATACTGTAGGACATCCCAGACAAACAAACACTGAGGAAAACTGATTAGACAGACTCATTACATTAGACTCGGCCGTTCAGTCAAGGGTCTGTTTTCTTTTGATGTACAGAGCCAAAAATAACCAACTTGATGAGCCAGCACTGATTTCAAAGTCCCACTAAACTACGCTCTGCATAAAAACACTGAATCACGCAACACGTCCACAGAGGAATATGTTACTGCTTGGACTTAATGGAAGTTTTGTTTTAGTATCAACTTTGTCTCTGATGATTCTCCTAAAATTCCTTAGGAGAAATACAACAGAAACAAATAAGAGAACTGTTGCCATTTGGTGGGAGAACAGATCCATAAAATTATAGTGGACAGAACAGCCGGGATCATTCTGACTGAAGAATTAATACTGAGATCTTAGTTTGACATTTTAGTTCAGTGCACAGTTCACAGACATCAGCGTTATCATTTTAAAACATTTTCAAGGAATATATTAATATATGTAATGATTGCTTGAACAATAGTCAGAACAACTGAACAGAAGACAGAAGGACAGATGATGAAAAGAACAATAGCTCAAATGAGAGATAGATAGATAGATAGATAGATAGATAGATAGATAGATAGATAGATAGATAGATAGATAGATAGATAGA
>JAUCNO010002074.1:0-14517 GCA_032353835.1 Enteromius viviparus
TATTTATTTTCTTATATTTGATATTATATTTAAATATATTTAATATATAAACATAACATATTTTCATTAAATATATAGATGCATGTGTTTGTATTTATATATACCTAATAAAAATACACAATACATACAAATATATTATATAAAGAAAAACTTTTATTATGATGTGATTAATCATGATTAATCCGTTGACAGCACTAAATATAATATAATATTTATTTAACATTTTGGTATATTTTATTATTTTCTTTATTGATATTAATATTAATTAATTAAATAATTAAATTATAATGCCTTAATTTTGTGCTTAGAAATAATTGTGCATTTTTTTTACATGCATTATTTAACAATAATATACAATTCTTTCTTTCTTTTTTTTTTTTTTTTACTTTTGTTTGAAATTTAGAAGCAACTGTAATTTTTGCATAATTTTAATTTATTAATATAATAATACTGATTTAAGAAACTATTGCACAGCAGGAGCTGTAAAAAGCCTTTGCAAATGAGTAGGAAAATGATAAAGTGAACAATATACTATTTTGCATATCTTTAATGTATGAGAAGCATTCCTGCTAACCATGGCTGGAGGTTTGGGAAGTAATGGAATGCTTGGTCTTTGAATCTCTGGCATGACTTCTGGTGGGATGTCCTGGACATCCGGGACAACTCCTGGCGGGATCTTTGGGACGAGGCCCGGAGGAATGGGCCTGAGACCTCGGTTATCCATTTCAATCCAGTCCTCCTTCAACGATCTATCAGACAGTCCTGGAGAATACACAGACAGAAGTACATCCCACGTGAATTATTAATACAGAAACGGCGTGATGTTTAATAAAAATCTTCTCCCAGCAGCTATTATAAATAAGCAGAGGATCCAACTTTGGTGTTTTCACCTTTTATATCCAATGAAATGTTATTAAAGGTGGTTGTATGAAGTACCTCTCCACTGCTCCGTCAGGCTGGGATAGGAAAGAATCCCACAGATGAACAGGAAGGCAAGCAGGAAAAGAATCAGACTGCGCTGAAGCCTAGACAGCTGCTTCCATTTCTGCCAAAAACACACATAAACAATTCAAGGACAATTGGAGGAAAGTGCAGCAATTTTATATTTGATGGCTCGATGTGGCAATTGCAATGACTGCCAAACATAGCACAGTTACATGGAAACAACAAAAATGATTTAAACCCTTTAAATTTTCTCTCAGACCTTTTTATAATTGAATCAACCTAACTAATAAAAGTTTAAATGACACTGCTGCTGCATTACCATGATGGTTATTAAAACAATACTGTAACAGTAGAGTTTTTATTTTTTTGGTGAATGGTTCCTTTAAGCAATGTTTTAAAACTAAAAGGTTATTTTTTTCGGCTAAGCAGGGAGTGCATGTCTGCATTTTGGAGATAATGGAGTATATACAAATTAGTAGATTAAATAGAGGCAAAAAAGCACACCTGTGCTTTCCTAAGACAGCACATGACAACTACAGTGCCAGCATTTGTTCTCAGAATATTAAATACACGTCAAGACTCGCAGAGAGGAAAATGGGAACACAAACAAATATAGAGGCAGAAGCCATAAGCCTTCACTGTTAATAAATGAACAATACTTATTCTGTCCTGCAATACAAGTTCAATACCATTTAAAGAAGAAAATACTCAAGCACTAACCCTCCAGCAGGACTGTCTCCGGTGCTTGCCGTTGGTGTAGCTGCGGTTGTGTTGGTCTCCCAGCGTCAGAGAGACAAAGTCTTTCCTCTGTGGTGAATACATCTCTAACACAGCCACCACTCAAAACCACTGAATCAAATAGGTGAGGTGAGGGGGGGAGAGAGAGAGAACAAGATTGACACAGATATCAAGTGATTTTCCCACAAATTACTATTCAGAACATGAGCTGATCACATGAAGGTCTGTTGCACCGAGCAACACTGATCTTTGCAGGTCCCTGAGGAGAATCGAGGTGTAAAATACAGACCTGTTGAAAAGATTAATTACCACCGGACTAAATCTAGAGTGAATCGAGGCCGGGGGTGGCACACTGGCATCCATCTGATCTGAGAACAACACCATGGGACAGGGCCGTTCACCTTGTTGTCCGAGGGCCATGAGAGCCATGTAAGAGGGGATTAGGAACATTAGCCTAAGTCCATCTGGTTTCTATCATACCAACCTGAGCTTATTGGATGGAATAGATTTATAGACACTGCCCTGCCAAGATGACACACATCTGCTGCTTATACAGGAGAAGGTTGAACGCAGACTGTCTCAAATGCAAAGTGTGTAACTTTAGTGTGTAATGAACTACACGCTCTATTTTGAGACAAGGTTCCCACACCTTCCATGACCTTTTCTATTGTTGTTGTTAATATATCATTTTAATAAATTTAAATTAAGTTTAATTTGCTAATGAATCATTCCAAATGATCTGTGAATGAGTCAACTGAACCGATTCACTAAAAAGAATCAACTCAAAAGTGCTTCCGATTTACACATTAGCCTACTTTGGCTTTCCAGCAAGTTTTATAAAACACAAATCAATTTTTATTCAAAGGAAATATTTAGAATACAACATCAATCTATCGATCTATTGAATCTCAAAATCTGGTTTACTTCAGCCGGTCATGTTGAGTTAAATAATTGCTTTAAATTTCCACCCAAATATATTCCACTAGTTTAAATTTTCTGAAGCAACATTTACATTGGCTTCCATATTTTATATATTTTTTACTTCTTACATCTTTTGAAGCTTTGAACTTTGTCCGTCAGTCATATTGGTTGTCAGTCATTTTAAATGTTATAAAAAATGCAGTAATTTTTTCAAAAAATAAATTTGCAGCATGTTCTGAGGTAACTAAAAAGTTTGGGCCATATGCAATACCCTTTTTTTTTTGGACACTATCAATTTAATTTGCTGACGGCGCCTCTGGTCAATATTTATAAGCTTTTGTACAGTAATAATTCTACTTATGGTTTCAAAATCTTTTTTAATTCTAATTCTCATCAGGAACGGAAAGACACTTGAATATGTGTTGCTGGAGCAGTACTTGCCATTTTTACTTTACACAGGCCTTTTTCCTAATTGTACACAGCTATGCTGCAAATGCTTTGGTAGTACACATGTAAAATCAGACCAATAAAGCACAGTGAAATAAAAAGAAAGAGAACAATGCACTGTTTCTATATTAACTGCTTAACCCATCTGCTCAGGTAAGTGATTAAGCGGCCTCCAAACGCAGCCTCGTTTTACCTTTCTCTGGACAAATTGCTGCTCCTGGTTAGGAGGAGGATCTATATGCATGAAGAGGAGGTCACAGCCCATGCATCCCATCCACTGTGCGAGTAGTAATAGTGTACACTCAGTGTGTAGGTGACAGCAGGAGTGGCTATCAGATCTCTATCTCTCCTCCATCACGCTGCTCTCCTACAAACCGCGTGTTCTTCCCACAAAACGCGCATTTAGGCTGATATACAGTCTATTCGTAATGTGGCAAATGTTCGTAAATCTGTCGAAAAATAGGCATTACCGCTGTTAATAGTCAAACAGCTGTGTGCAGGGAAATGTTTATGTGACAGCTCTTTACTGAATCACGTGATCCTCACGCACACGCGTCATTCGCCGGAGCTCCGCCCCTTTTATTAACATGTTCATCACCTTACAACTCATCTTCCCTTACTAGGGCATAACATTTCAGTAAACATAATTATACTGATGATAGCGTGGTTTATAATTTTTCTATATACTTATAGTGCTTGATTATTAATCAAGTTACAAAAACGTCACCACAAATGAACAGAGCTACATTTGGAAATTAAGAACGTCTCATGTAGAATTCTGTAAGAATAAAATGACAATAATATATGTCGATTTATAGGAATTTAATGGACTTTAAATGTACGTAAAAACGTATGTATAAATACAGTAATATATTGTAACCTATACACCCACACACAGTGTATAAATAACTATAAAAATACATATATATATATATGTGTGTGTGTGTATACTGTATATATATGTGTTTTTTAACATTAAAATAATTAAGAAATATAAATTAACTATACACATAAATGCCATCCATTCACCCATCATGGAGCCTATTTTAATGCATGTACATATAATATTACTTATTATTGTAAATTATGTATTTTAATACACTTATATGAGTACTATTAGATAAAGTAGACTTTAACAGATAAACACCAATTATATATATGTATATACATATATATATATGCATGTGTTTATATATACATTATAAATATTTGTACAGTATATATACATAAAGTTTATATTTATGTTTATGTATGTATATTTTGGAAGCGATTAATAATAACAATTAATCATTTGACAGCACTAATATGTATATACAGTGGGTACAGAAAGTATTATTATTTCAGTTTTTTTCTTTTTTAATAAATCTGCAAAAATGTCAAAAATTCTGTGTTTTTCTGACAATATGGGGTGCTGTGTGTACATTAATGAGGAAAAAAATGAACTTAAATGGCTGCAATATATAAAACGTGAATGAAAAATGGGGTCTGAATACTTTCCGTGTCAGTATAAGGCATAATACAATACACAACATAGAATTCAGCTAAATTTGTACATACAGGAGGCTTGAAATGAACTTAAAATTATTATTATTATTGTTTTGTTATTATATTATTGTTTTTTAATGTAAAAAATTAGGAAACTGTGAAAAGAAAGAAACACTTTACTGACTTCCATTATCTGGGACTGATGACACTCCTCCTTTATGATGTTCATGTATTACAGTATGATGATATCCTTACAGACACTCAGACGTCTGGCACCTTCCACTGACCAGATCTCAACATTTGGAAACTTTTATGGCAGGTTCAGGCATGCAGTGTGCAGTAAATTTCCCACATTTAGTCCTACACACATTTAAGACTACAGGACATGAACTACTGCATTCAGATATAGCCTCTAGGGCCCATTGTGCAAAATTAAATTATGGATAACTAGCTGGGTTTCACTTTTGCTCATTACCATGTTTGGCTGTTTGAACAGAAAAAACACAACTTCACATTTTTAAGAAACGTTCGTGTTTCGCACAATGATATACACAATTGTCATACACGATTTAAATGATACATTAATGCACATTTTATAGCTGATACTTAAACAGATGACCAGCATGTGATTTCCAATGTCACCACAAATACATAGACAACACAATATACATTACAAAATGTTATCGAACAAAAGATTTTTTAAAACAAAGCACCTGTGACTGAATTCAATGTGATTTAACAAGTTAAATGATAACTGCTTTAAAACAACAATGAACAACACTTAAATTTGGCTTTTTTTTAAATTAATTTCAACATGTTCCATAAAATTAACTTTTTTCCAATTTATGTATTTTTTTTTATATTTATGTCATATTTGTAAGTGCTCCCTGAGACCTACATACAGTAAATATGAAATAAAGGATGCTGTCTCTATGACTTTAAGCATGTGTACTGAACTTCAGTCTCATATCAACATTAAATCACTGCTTGCACATTTTTTTTTCCTGCAGTTTGCATTACTCTTCTCTTTTTGAAACAACTGTTACTGCTGTATTGTAAATATTAGCACCTAACACACATATTTAAGACCATTTCTGTAACTAAATCATGACATGAACAGAGAAAAACAAAGGTAGCACAGACTTCCTGATATCCAGGATAACCTCATGGGAAGGTTAGCGGTGTCCTCACTGGGACGCTTTGTTTGTATCAGTCCTACAATTCAAGTTAGACACTTAAACAAGAGGGGGAAAAAGTGTCACTCATATACTCGCCTAATAATAAAAAGTGTTATAATAATAACTGGTTAATCCATGGTAACCAATACATGATTAAGTATTAAACAGCTGAAACTTGGACCATGCAACCACATAGTGGTCACGTCAGAACCCTGTCATTACACTTGTTACGATCCCAGCTTCATCTATAATGTTATTACAAGACCAGCTAGTGTTAAAAAAAATTAAAAAACATTGCTAAAACACATACAATTATTATAAAAAAGTACATCAATTACAAAGCCAAAAGTCCCTGTAAACAAAAAAAGGATATTGTCTATTTGTCTGGCAGCACCGTGATAGACAGGACACTGTCTAGAGTATTTCCTTTACCTCGAGCCGTAGATGCCGTATGCTTTCAGAGTGTCCTGCATTCTTCTCTTTGTTTCTTGTATTCATGGTTAAACGCACAGGATGTACCATTATCATTCAGGGTGTCTCTAGCTGAAGCACACAGGGCCGATGTTGAAGCCAAACTCGTAGCTGCTGTTGCCCAAGACTCCTATGTCACGTAGAGGAAGCAGGTCCATGTCCTCAAACTGAAACACAGACTCACGCGGTCCGGGATCCACTTCCTTTGCAGACTGGTACAAAAAACACAAACATAAAGGGTTGTTTAAGGTAAAGCACAATTGTTTAAAACCTTTGTGAGTAATGTTTTTAAGCAGTAAATTTAGCATAATAATTTCTTACAATATTACTATTTTTACTGTATTTTTTTGACCAAAAGAGACTTCATCTCTGCATTTAAAAATAAATTGGTTTGCCACTCAGCAAAGAAGGAACCTTATACAAATGATTCACATTTAAAAATGTGATAAAAAGAAGAGATTTTTATAACCAGTGCTGGTTAAATCCACATACCACACAATCCTGCAGCTCTCCTAAATAGCTCTGCTTCACAGAGTCTGTGAGGAACTGGACCTGTCGCTGTGTCTGGCCCAGTCGGTGTCCAGGGTAACAGGCGTACGTCACTCTCTGTTCTGCTCTGTTGCTCTGAAGTCGTAGGAACCGCAGCTGAACCACACTGAGGGCTGGATACTCAAACTGACCAAAGACAAGGCAGACAGGTTTTGATGGTAAAACTGCAAGTCCTGTGATTTTTTTTATAAGTCAGCTCATGTCAACAGAACAATAGCACAAACTTTGATCCAACAGGAAGTAAAAATTTCAAGCACTACTTACTTGGAAACCTCCCTCAAGTGAACTGAACCAATAGAACTTGCTGTTATTCCCAAAGTCATTCAGCCAAGTCCTTATGGGAAGCTGTGGAAATTGGAAGAGCGATTAAGAATGTAATGTTCTTTGACATAAAAGAGACACAGTAATAAGCAGATTTTATTACGTGTGCATCTCTGGGGTGAAGGCAGGTCTCTGCTCCTGACTCTGAGAAGTTACAGTAGGCCAAAAGAGCATCTAAAGGACTGCCTTGGTTTGGGTCAATGTAGTAGAATCCTGCAAAATTTACAAAAGGAGATATTTAATGGATTATTTTATCCAAAACAAACTGACACACACAGTTATTTTACTTAAACCACTTTATTGACCTTCAGAGGTACACAAAAAATTGGATCTCATTTACACCTTAAGGCCGACTCACACTGTGCCATTTTAGAAAATCTTAAATGATTCCTACAATCTCTAGTTTTATATGTTCACCGACAGCCGATTAACTGACCGCTGGTGTAGTTGGGATGGCATAGCCACAGCTCCAGACAGGTAGAGGCTGGGTACTGCTTGCTACCGTCCGGAGGGTCCACCAGCAGCCGGAGGTCATGGTACAGAGAGTCCAGCAGTGTCTGAATCACAGGGTAATTTGGCTTGTCTGAACTGTACATCAGGTCCTGTTGGAGAAGGAAAAGTAAGACAAAACTATTTGCTTTTTTGTAATCTGCACGTTAGTGAAGGTCCAAGAATAAGAGGTTTTGTGATGTTGTGCCACTAGTTTGCTGACGATAAATGGCACATATTTTAGTTCTGCCATGATATCGATACACAAAACACTGAAATTGTATTCTAATCAATGAGTCTAAATCAGGAATATACAAAGAGTAAGAACAAACACAGGAAAAAAGTAAATGCATAATGGAAAATGCACAGTAATATATCCAGCTGTGTCTGAACATGCTACATTTTGTGCACTTCTACCACAATCAGTGAATGAAATACATTTTGAACAACTTGCCTTGATCTGGGTCAGGGTCAGGTTCACAGAAACACCAGCAGGTCCTGGTGGCCCCGGTGGACCCTAAAATAAGAAAATTTAAATAAAAAAATTATATCTTATATTGTTATAAAAATATTAAGGAGTCAATTTACTGGCAAGCCCCTCCTTCCAGGGGATCCAGGAGGCCCATTGAATCCCTTAAGTCCCTAGAATTGAAGTGAAAAGAGATATTTAATAAATAATGTTAACTTAAAAAATTTAAGAATATGCAAAATTTCCTTTTAAACCTGACTAAACAAAGCTTTTGAAATTAAATGTCATACCTTGTCTCCAAACAAGCCCTGCAGGGTGGAAGAAATAAAAGAGAAAGAAATTATTAATGATCTTTATTCTCTTTCTGTCAGGGAGTCTCAGGCTACGTCTACACTAATCCGGATAAATTTGAAAACAGTGTTTTCGTCTAAAAGACCTCTGCGTCCATACTATCGTTTTAAATTATCTCTGAAGAGTTGATCATTCACACTGAAACGACTGAAAAGCTTGCACACGAAGCATGTACAAACTGATATTAATCTTTAATAGGGCTGACAAAACTGAGAGCAAACAAATCAACTGCTGTACAATGTCGTCCGCCATCTTAGTTGAATTGGTCACATGACTGCATCATATGACTAAAATGTGTCATCGTTATCATTTACAGTCCACACTTCGACGTGAAAACGGCATTTCTAATTTATCCACTTTGGAGAGCCTTTTCAAAAAGCTGTTTTTCCTTGACCAAAATTGCCATCTCAGTGTGGACCAAAGGCCAAAATGTACAGAAAAACAAAACAAACAAAAACGTATAAGTGTAGACATGGCCTCAGTTACCTCTGTTACTCCAATCACCCGCACCCACGTTCACTCGTTCCCTGTCACCTGCATTTAAGCCCAGCTACAAGAGCACGCTCTTCACCAGCACTCACTGTCTGGTGTACCATTCACTCCGTTGAATCTAACCTGACTGAAATTAGAACTGTGTGCTGTACTGTGTGTTGTGCCTCCACCATTTCAGATCTCCACTGCTCCAAAGTCTCTCTGCTCCTAGAAAGGAATCCCGATTTCCCTCTACACACTCTGCCTGGATCTACCCCTCGTCAGTCATCTCACACTCACCCCTGGTTCCTCTAGTTACTGTCCTCTAGGACTCTCTTTGTGTCA
Organism: Enteromius viviparus; assembly: GCA_032353835.1. Classification (NCBI taxonomy): domain Eukaryota; kingdom Metazoa; phylum Chordata; class Actinopteri; order Cypriniformes; family Cyprinidae; genus Enteromius; species Enteromius viviparus. The sequence goes on from JAUCNO010002074.1 coordinate 9,181, forward strand.
ATAAACCCTTTAACTGACTATTCCTCCATGTCCTCCTAGTCTGTATGTGACACTTTCAAAAAAAAAAAAAACCTTAAGTGTTTGTCATTAAAAATAAATTAACCATGCTTTCATATAGTAAAAGGACAGATCACATGTAAATGCATCTGCAGCAGATGTTCAATGCAAATTGGGCTACAGTTTATTAGGCACAGCTTGCTATTAGTTTAAATGCTAAAACATAAAAAAAGCCATTTACCGATAGCCCAGGTATTCCAGGTGCCCCTCTAGGTCCAGCAGGACCAATATTTCCCTTATGGAAAAGCACACACATTTTATTTTTAATAATTCATAAGATGCTTTAAACCAAAGCAAGTGAAAGAAAATACGATTAATCGGGAGTATTTATCAATATTGACAGTGCTGCAATACATAAGTACATTTGTCAATATAAAACATAAAAATGGATTTTTGTATTTCATATTTATTATTATAAGCATCTTCTTAGAATATCTATGATGAAGGCAAAAAATTTATGTTTAATGAGATTATTTTACTTTACCTGATCCCCCTTTAGTCCTGGGGGTCCAGAAGAACCAATAGGCCCCATACTCCCCTAAAAATACCAAATAAATAATCTTATAAAAAAGCTGAATAGGTTGCACTGCAGACTCATTGAATGTGCTTGATATACATTATACCTTCAAGCCGTCTTTCCCTGGTGGACCAAGTGGTCCTTGGTCTCCTTTCTCACCCTGTTACATACAAGTTAAAGCATCAATAGAAATCATGTAATTTAAAGGCATCTGAATTAAAATAATCATGTCCAAGTAAAACGTTATTAGCACCTCTGCTCCTTTGACACCTTGTTCCCCAGGGTCTCCTCTCAGTCCTTGGATTCCCTGTCAAGCATAGAAAAAGTTTAGCCAATGCATGACTTAGATTTTCAACCTTGTTAATGGTTTCTCATTTTATCAATTCCCACAATGTCTTTTTTTCATTCAAAGTATATTATAACTTTGTTGATTATTCTGACCAGGCATATAAAATGTATCAAGCTTACCATACTTCCTCCCCATCCAGGAAGTCCTTTCTCTCCTACATCTCCCATTTCACCCTATTGGTCAATGAGAGGCCAAAAAGGAAACGGATAAAGTGCCCAATTGAAATCCAAGAATTAAACTCATCATGTATTTATGCCATGTTGCCATTGTTAGAATCATCTCTGAACTCTGACCTTTTCTCCTCTTGATCCTCTGGTCCCCCTCAACCCTGCTTTCCCTCTTTTACCCTATAAAGCACCAACAGAAAACAAATCAGCTTTTCAATCATAATCGCCACTACGTTCCAAATGTTAACTACATTATTATATACATGACAGTTTAAAATAACCTAAGTACATTTATGTGGCTAAACTTCTTTGCCTTAGAGATTTGGAGACATTTAACAGTCTAAGAGGGTACTAAAGGGCATTTTGTATCTTACCCGCCGTCCAATGTGACCCATTTTTCCAGGTGCTCCATCCTTGCCTGGATTTCCCTAAAAATGCACCAAGAAGCAAATTTAAATGTAAAATGAAATTGCAGATAAGCGTCCTGGAAAATCTGTATTCTCAAACACAGTTCTCATATCTGACAGCAAGGATAAAGGCAAAGAGGAAGAATTTTTATTTTAGATAGCAGCCTGGGATTAAGACATACTGTAGAAAAGAACATTGTGACCTTACCTTCTCTCCTTTCATGCCTTCTCTTCCTTCAGGTCCTGGGTTACCCATGCGGCTCTGCAACAATCAAAACTCATTAATGGCCTTGGTGATTCAGCAGAGTTAAAACAAAGGCAGAATTAAGATAAGGTAAAACTATTTGTTGTCTCTTTGCTGTAAATATTTTTTTTCTCACTGGGCACTGACCTGAGCTCCTGGCAGACCTGGTGAGCCACGTACCCCTGCCTCACCTTCTGGACCCTAACAGATTTTTGAATTGTTATAATTGAGTTAATCTATCCCATGTACTGTATATTTATATAAACAGACAAGCCCAAAATACCAAACCAATTCGTTAAACAAATGCAATATTCTGTTTTAATGGTCTGCACCTGCAAACCAGGAAGTCCTGGTGGTCCTTGAATGCCTTGAAGGCCGTCTGGCCCCTAAAGGTAGGAAATGGTTTTGTTATGAACATGTAGTTGATTTACAGGCAATTTAACGAAGCAATCATTATTTCCATCTTAGTGGAGTTCATTACAAACTCACCTCCACCCCTAGTTCTCCTTTGTCTCCTGAGTCTCCTTTCTCCCCTTCAGGCCCTGGGAGACCTTTAGGGCCAAAAAGACCTTGGGGACCTACTGAGCCAACACCTCCCTGTAGGCAGATATATGAAAATTAATGAGTTACACGTGTGATAAAAAAGTATTTGTTATTTCCAGGTTTCCCCAAGAGATCCCATAAGAATAAACTAATCAAGAACTGATTATCTGGGGGAGGAAAATAAATGCAAAGACACTTACCTGTGTCCCGGCTTTTCCTGCAGTACCTCGCACTCCTTTGGGACCTGCAATTCCCTGAAGCACAGATAAAAATAATAAATCAGCAATTCTTTTGACTTCCAAATAATTTAAATCCAATGTAAATAACGTCATATGCACATAAACAGTAATATGTTTTTAAGTTGATCAGAACCTCAGGTCCAGCATCTCCCGGTGCACCAAGGAAACCCTCCGGCCCAACCTCTCCCTAAAAGAGAAGACTAATTTTAAACCATGAAATAAATACAATTACCCGACGAGGCCCTAAGTGAACAAATCAAACTACCTTGTTTCCTGGAGGTCCGTCTGGACCCACCAGTCCTGGATGGCCTGGTCCACCCTGAAATAAAACAGGAACTGTTTATTAGTAACAACAACTACTGCAATATCACACATGAATATAGGGGTCATTCTTTCTTAGGTCAACACTCACCTCTACACCTTTTAGGCCAGGAGGTCCAACACCACCCATGAGACCTGACTCACCCTAACATAAACCAGTTCAAACACAATTACAATCAAATGTAACAACAGTGACAATATATAAGTGTTGCCAATATACCATGTATTAATACCCTGTTTAAATTTCTTATGCTCATAAGTTTCTTAGAATGGTGGTATATATATATATACGTATATATATAAACATGTCAGGCAAAATAAAATGTTATGTACTGAAATGGACTTACCTGGAGTCCGATTTGGCCCTTGTCTCCCTTGTTTCCCCTTTCTCCTTTCTCCCCCACATCTCCCCACGGCCCTTCTAAACCACTAAATCCTTGTGGGCCATTATCACCCTGAGGAGAAAAAGGAAATATAGTACAACATTTCCCTTGTGAAATGACACTAGCTATAAAAGATGAATGACCTTCTCTCCTTTAGGGCCGGGATCACCAGCAATGCCAACTGGACCAGCATCACCCTTCAACAGAAGAAAACCACTAATATTACTCTTACAGGCGCAGTGAGACTGATTGCATATGTGACAGATGACTGTAGGGTGAAAATGCTCAGTTGTGTCAACATAACAAAATTGATGTCTACACCTCACTGCCTGCTGGGCCTTGTGGACCCATTGGACCTTTAGCACCTGGAGGGCCAGTGTCTCCTTTTGGTACTTGAGGACCAGGCTTTCCAAACGGACCTCTGTCCCCCTGCCAATACATTCAAATTAAGACAAAAAATAATAATAAAAGAAAAAAAATTCTTATATGTTACTGTGTCAATGAAATAGAATTTTAGAATTATTTCTCCATACCTTATCCCCTTTTCTTCCAGGAGGACCCTCCGAACCTGCTGGACCAGATGAACCCTGCAGAGGTCAGAGAGCTTCCATCAAATTGCTGTTACCGCTATTTTAATTATATTATTAAGCTATAACAATATTTTAAGTAACAGTGCTTTTATACTCTTTCATTAAAATACTACATAACCATGGCAAAATCTCTGTAATATATGACCTCTAACAAAGACATATCTGGTCTCTGTACAAAGAACAAATAGTTAGGCAGCTCCATGCCAATCTAACCTGTGGCCCTTCCAGTCCGAGAGGCCCATCATCACCAGGAGGGCCCATCATTCCCTGTGCAATTATAGACATTTTCAGTGATTTTCTTACGGAAGCAGAATTTGTGATTATCTAAATTACATAAATCACTTCAATCACCTTTTCTCCTTTCTCCCCATTGATACCTGGCAGTCCATTTGCCCCCTGTGGACCCTGAAGAAAGATTTCCAGCTATTTTAACTTGATGTCACGAAGCTTTTCATCAAGTGTGGTAGGAAGAATTATCACTTACTGGAATACCTGGGGGACCGTTTGGCCCGGAGTCCCCTGGGGGTCCTTTACTTCCATGTGGCCCTTGTTTCCCAGTGACTCCACTAACCCCCTGACGTCCTGGAGTACCCTATATTAGACAATCAATCAAAATAAAATGTGTGTTTATAAAATAACAGCCAAATAAAGATATAATTTAAATGAAAGGGCTGATTGTGTGCTCACACATGGCCCATCGGTTCCCTGATGCCCGGGATCTCCTTGACGGCCCTACAAAGATATAACCCATGGTTTACAATTAAAGGAAAAAATAAGCACTTTATATTTCAGCACTGCTTCATGATAAATCAAACTCCACTGAACCAGTAAGCTCAGGATCATATATTTGTTTGGAGAAATGGTACTGAGGTATATACCTGAGGTCCTGGTAATCCTTTTTCTCCTCCTGACCCAGGGGGACCCTAAATAACAAACATAAAGTTTGGGACTATTAGACATTACAACATGCAAATGACAGTGTTAAATGGCCAAAATTTAAAATAAGAAATGATCTGCTTTATTAATTCTAGTGTTTATACATGATCCCTCGCACACTTACTGGTGGTCCAGGCTTCCCAGTTGGTCCAGGAAGCCCTCTTAGACCTGGCTCTCCCTATAAGAAAACAAATTTACCTTAAGATACTATTATAAAGGCTAAAACAGTGTGGCTGTGCTCTAAATCCAAATGAGCTGTCTATAGAGTTTTAGTCATTAGCTTTAAAGGAAGGCTGTTTCAACCTTGATTAGGATGTTAAAAGACTGCAAAGCAGCTCACAGAGGATTAGAATGGAGCTCTTACTGTATCTGTATGTGTGACCCTGGACAACAAATCCAGCCATTAGTGTTAATTTTCCGAAATTAAGGTTTATACATGATCTGAAAGCTGAATAAATAAGCTCCCCATTGATGTATGATTTGGATAGGGCAATATTTGATTCGAGGTACAACTATATGAAAATCTGGAATCTGAGGGTACAGAAAAATCTAAATGCTGAGAAAATCACCTTTAAAGTTGTCCA
>JAUCNO010002075.1:0-14511 GCA_032353835.1 Enteromius viviparus
CGTATATCTATCTATATATATATATGGGGGTAGGGGGGATTTTGTGACTCAGTGTTAGAATCTATCACATTGGCATTTCTAGCGCAGCCTTCCAGTGATGTGCTCTAGAATTGGGGTTCCATGTTGCTATCAGGAGAGGGTGAACTAGCAGGCAATCCACACCCTGCCAATTACCTGGCATGTTGTCAGGGGCCATGCAATTTGTACCTTTTTTGACCTTCAAGATGACCTTAAGCTGGATGCCAAAGGCTGTGCCTCAAAACATATAGTTCTATGAAGTTTACATAACCTTCGCTGTGAAGTGCATTTTATATATTTCTTGGCTTGAAGCAGTAGCCTATTTGTGCAACTCTGTAAGTCAGTAACAGATGACTAGAAACATACGTAGGTAAAAGATTGAGTTCATTATCACAGTGCTGACCCAAAGAGATCTGGGCTTTCGCAGGCCCTTAACATTATTTCTGAATATGGATGAATGGTTTAGATTTTTTTATTTTGATTATTTTTAGTGTGAAGATATTGGTAAATGAGGCCAGCATTGTACAAATCATCATTTACTTTGGATCGCTGAATTGCAGTTGGATAAGGCAAGTGCAAACCCTGGCACTTTTTTTTTTGTCTTTTCCTAATTTTATTTAGATTTAATAATAAATTCCATGGTTTCCACTACCTTAACCTCAGTCTTTATGTGATCATTTATTGCGTTATGAACTTATTGGCACATCTGTCAAATAACTATTTCCAAATCTTCACTGTTATTTTATAAATTACATTTTTCTCCATGTTAAATTATGTTGACTCACATTGTCAGTTTGCTTTGTATCACTTTTTGATTTGGTGAATTAAGTTTCAGTTCTTTGGCCTATTGCAGGCTTGGCTGTGATGAGAGATGAATGGATGTCTTAACAGTTCCTCTGCTGAAGGTCGTTGCTTTGGATCTCTGCAAAGAGAAAAATTGTTCCACTGTTACATAACAAAGTATAATGTGTGGAGAACTTACACCATGTCTACACAGGACACGAGCGTTGCAGCGCAACAAAATACCACAGAACCCAATTTAATCAGTGACACTGCCTGCACTGGACACGACAAATCCCTGACAGTAAACTGATGCCTCGTTCTATTTATGGTCTGCGGAAACAAAATTCAAATCGTGTCCAGTGTAGACAGAAATTAGTTGTTCTAGCCCAATGCTGCACAAAAACTATCGCATCCAGTGTAGACAGTGCTAAACTAATAACATACAACAAATCGAAAATAAAATTAGCACAAAATAACCGGTGTAAACATTTAATTTCTATGTAAATTACCTTGTTAGGCAAGCCTTGACAAAGGCCTTTGCGTGTATGGAGAAGTCCTTAGTCAGAGATGGCATTAAGCCCTTTTGAGCCCCAATGTAAAAGAGGGCTGCCATCTTGTTCATGTGAGCAAGGGGTGGCTTTCCTGTGGCCATTTCATACACAGTGCAGCCAATGCTCCAGATGTCTGATTTTCGTCCATGACCTGTCTCGCTTATCACCTCTGGTGCCATCCAGTATGGGGTACCACGTATAGACTTCAGAAGGTCACTCTTACTTCCAGTTGAAGTCTGAAGACAGCTAAGTCGGCAAGCACAACCAAAGTCGATTAGCTTGACCACTCCGTTGGGCATAAGCATAATGTTGTTCCCCTTGAGGTCTCTATGGATGACCCTGTTAACATGGAGATAGGCAACACCTTCCAGAATCTGCCGTGTGTATAGAACAAAGACCTTCTCGGGCAAGGGTCCAAACCGGCTCAAGATATTTGAGATGGAGCCACCTGGAACATACTCCATGAAGATGCTTACAGTATTCTCACAGAGAGCTGTGCCCAAGAAACCAACAATGTTAGTGTGATGAAGGGTCTTAAGAAGGTCCACTTCTCTCTCCAGGCGTTCATATTCTTTTTCCGCCATCTCTGAAGTTGAAGCATCCAATACCACTTGTTTTACTGCAATCAGCTGACCTTGACTGGTAAGCCCGCAATACACCTATGAATAGTAATATAAAATAAAATCTAAAACAAAAGCTTTACTTGGAGAACTTTTTGCAAATTTTACTTCTGTTAAAGCTAAAGGTATAACGTTATAGGCACAGAGAAACGATATAGTCAATCTTTTTCAGAATGTTTTTTTCCCAGCTGATAGAAACATTGACAACTAATCAAAATAAATCCTGCTGTCACAAGCTCAAGATTTTAAAGCAGCAGATGCACTTGAGCTTATAATGAACACACAAAATATATTTTGCTAGTGTGGACGAAAATGTAGTTATCAGCAGAACTTGATTTTTTCATCTTGACATCTTTGTTGACCCTGGAACAATATTGTGATTACCCAATCAGATTTGGATAACCAGTTTATAGTTTTTTTGTGAAGTTTAGTCTTACAATCAGTGTCTGGTGCTTATACAGCAGTGTCATTCATCTGTCATTAAATATGATTTTAGGCATGACTCATGGGTAAGGTTTGGTTTAGGTTCAGAGATATGATCAAAACTAAAATTTTGGATTAAAACACGTCAAACTCCGAAAATCACAATGCGTGAACAGGCCTTCAGAAGAGTGCTTTAAAAATACTGCATTTAAACACTTACTGTTCCATAGGCTCCTTTACCCAGAACCTCTCCTTTTGTCCATGTGATGGCGTCATCTGAGCAAGATCCATTAGTGTAATGCAGCTCACCCGAGGATGAACCCTAATGGACAACAGAAACTTAATGTAACAGTTCATAAAATAGTGAAGGGGTAGCAATCCCTGCTCCTTGAGAGCTATCCTGCAGATTTCAGCTCTAACCCAGTTAAACACATCTAAACCAGCTAATCAAGGCATTCAGGGTTACTCTATTTTGTAAATTACAGATTGAAGTAGTAGGTGGGTTGTAGTCTGAATTTGTGGGAAAGTAACTCTCAAGGAGCAGGGCTGGTTGATGTACAAGTGAAATATGTTAGCCTCATGTTACCTCATTTAAAAAAATTTGAAATCTTGCAGGCACGTTATGTTTGAACTCTGTGCTATCGTTCTTTTCAGTCTTGAGTGTTTCAACATCTCTTCTCTCAAGTGAGATCAACTCCTCTGCAAGAGATCTCAGCAGGTCATCTGTGAGAGGTCCATCGCCAACCTCATCTAGCAACATATTGTACACTGGTGATACTGTTCCATCACTTGTCCAGGTATTGATAAGAGGCTGTGATGGCAAATTGTTATCATGTGATATTTCAGGTTTGCTTTTGGCATCTGGATCAATTGGAGTTTGTTCTTGAAGTATCATTTCCTTTATGAAACTTGTTTGGGATACAGTGTTGGAAAGTACTTCCTCAATCACTGATAGTATGGAAGTACGTTGTCTCTCTGCGCTTGATAATTCCCTTCCATCTCCTTTGATGTGCATTTCAGATTTATTCTGCTGGACAGCTCCACAAACAGAAGTTACAAGAACATGGCATTTATTCTCTGAGGAAGTTGGGTTTTTCTTTATCCCTTTAGCAACATTATCCCTCTGCTTGAGTTGCCTGCATTTAGCTCGACTGGATCTTTCTGATTGAGCTTGTTTCCTTCGGTTAACCTCCATTGTTTTTTGGCCCCTCAGTTTTCCATTGGTTTGTCTTTTAACTTGAAGTTCTGTATGGACCTGTCTGGTTCTCTCTGCAGAACTGTCTACTCTAAGATTTTCGTAAAAAGGAGTTGCAAACATTTCATAGATTACTGGACCTTCATCTCCCTGACTGATCTTCAGAAACATGTCATTGTAAGTGACATAATCCACAGCAGACCTTGTTCGCTGCACTGGTCCTGTTGCTGGCTTTTTGAATGCTTTTGCACTTCTCAGATCTCTCTGAAGGTGATTTTGGCTGTTACTGCTTACTTTCTTGTCATCACTCAATTTCATGTGTTGAAAAGGTTCAGAGATGCCCCTTGCTGTTGGGGCTTCATGTGCAGTTTTTTTACAAGGTGCTCTCGGCAAATATTTGTTGGTAGACTCTCCTGCAATAATTAGTTTGGTGGGTTTACTTTCTCTGAGTTGCACCTTGGAGTGAATTGGTGAATTTATTCTATTTCTCGTGGTTTTAACAGTATTTTGTTTTCTGTGTGCCAGTACATTAAATGACTGATTAGTCTGAATAGATGTTTTGCCTTTACTATCATTTCTTTTGATTGTCTTAACTGGTTTGTTCTTTTCATGTGAAGTTTGTTCTACTACACCAGTATCTACAGTGGTGAGGTGTTTCTCAACTGCAATAAAACAGGATCCTCTGTCTATCCTCTGTCTAGGTTGATTTTGTCTGATTATGCTTTGGGGTTCTTCAGAGATGGAGCAGCAGTTCATAGTTGTGGACTTTCTCTGAAGCTCCTCTGAGTTTTCAGTTGTTTTAATAGACTTTTTATCCTCGCCTTCCCTGACGGTCAATGATTTGACGGATATATAGCCTTTCTTGTTGGCTGAAGTTATATCTTTTGTTGTATTATTTATTACTGAACTGAAAAAGTCCTGAAAATCCAAATAGGTCCCCAATTTCAGACTCGCTGACTTATCTAAGCCCACACGAATCTTGTGTGCATCTTGAGGCACTGTCTCATCTTCTTCTTGGCTACTACTGCTGCAGGAGTTGCTCTCTTCACTGCCTGCTCTGGTGCCTCTGGATCTTCTGGAAGATGGCCTGGAGATCCTTTCCAGTCTTCTCCTGGACTGTGATGAGATGGGCAAGATGCTACTTTGTTTTAAGAGCAGTGAGTGCTCAAGACTTGAGTGTGCAGAGCCGTTTCTGTATATATTGTCCAGTGGAGCTAGACGTTTAGGTGACTTTGAACATGGTGTAGGTAGTGTCTGGAAATCACAGCACAACATTCAAAATGTTATTAAAGGCATGAGTTTTTGCATTTGTTGAAATGTGCATAAAAAACCTACCTTTAGTCTGCTATCATAATCCCCTGTGTGAACACCACCAAGTCCTGTAGTTAATTAAAAAATAAAAAGCCTTACTTTCATGTAACAACCTTCTCAACAACTTTGCATTCATTACAAAGTTGCACAAAGACACTAGAGTTACCTCCAGCCGTATCTTAACTAAGCAAATATATCTCACTTTTGGTGATGCAGCAACCACAAGGTAGGCAACATATGTTTGTTTGAAAACTACCTCTTGAGCTTGCTGTAAATCCTCTACTCCACTGTACCTTATGAATTGTACAAAGTATTAGTGAAGGTTTTCTTGAATAAATGGTCTCATGATGAAAAAAAAACCCTAAGTTCCCGCACTCATTCTTCTCAGACACAGCTGATTATGTTGAGGAGACATCTGTGGAAGCTATCCACAGGCAAGTCTCTGGGGTAAATGTAGCTCTGTCAGGATTATGCTCTCTAAGTTGGTGAATTCTTTACTTTCTTTTAATCCATTCTGTTTTTTTATCTGTAATACAAGCTTCTGGCAATATGAGTAGATGTCTAATCACAGACTAACCCAATAACAGAATCTAGATAACAAAAAGGATCAACACTGGCACTACTTCCCTTCTCGCTTATGTTACTTGTAGATGTTCTTTCAATGTATGAATGGTCTGTCTGTCATTTTTTAAATACAGGCAAATTCTTTCACAATAAACAACTGTCTACTTACTGTTATGAATGTTAGTCCGTGCTTGCAGCAGCACACTTGCATCAAGAAGAGGGTCCATTAGCATTGGCACTGACTTACTGAGCTGAGCGACATCAGCAGCAGGAACAACGGGTATTGAGGAAGAAGTCAAACAGAGTGATGGATGCAAAGACCTTATTTTGCCCCAGTCTTTTCTGTTGTTCCATAGACTAGGCAAGGATGATGTCCGACTAAGTGAAAATTAATTTACATTAGCATGTACATATTGTTCAAAGCATTTACAAATGAACTATATTTTCTTTTTCTACATGCTGAATGTTTCTTTGCAGTAAAGAAAGAGTTAAATCTTCCTTAGACAAGTTCTCCTCTCTTGTTCTCTCTGGATAATGGCACACCCTGGAACCGCAATCTTATGCTGACAACGGCTTGATCCTGTAACTGTACTCCTCTATACAGTCTTTGTGTAGAAATGAGAAAGAGCCACTGAATGGACATGAGGTTTCATGCAGGCAAATTATTTGTGAGGACTGTGCATTTTGTGTTTACACAGCTGCTGTTGGTGTTGCTTAAGTGTGATTTGTTGACTTGTGGTTGTCTCTCTTGTTTATCTGAATGCTAATTTAATTTGATGAGGAAGTGATGAATGGGTGTATATGCGGTCAGCTGGCTAACCTGCTTCGTGTCCTCTCATCTCTGCCATCTTGTCTGATGTCTATCTTTGGCTCCATCCAACCCTCAAAGCAAATCCTGTTATCTGCAGACACACAGCCGAATGCACTCTGAGTGAAAAAGGTCATGTGAAATGGTCCTCATAAATATAGGTGCTGTCAGTTTTTATATTACTGAAGGAGAGAGAAATGAGAAATGTGAAAAATGACTATACATTTATGATTTATAAAATGCCAGAATGTATGTATATGCAATCATATAAAACATTTTAACATGTTAAAATTCAAATTGTAATCAGGAAAAATAATTTAAAATGTTTAAAAAAAAAACAGCTGTTTTTAGTTGTGAATTGTCTTTCAAAAACATTTTCAAAATCCTAAAGGACACAAACCTTAGAACTGTGCATATATAAACACAATTTAAAAATTCAAATATGCATATATATATATATATAACACACACAAAATGTACCTTTCACAAAGTCAGTCCTCTCTAAATTAGCCCAAGCTTCAGTGAAACCAAATGTCTACAGTTCCTGTGAGTCTTGCATAATCCTTGACTGTGAGTGTCAGAGGTTCTCTGTGGACGACTTTGTGTAGTCTGACTCATTTGAAACAGAGGAGCCCAAAAAGCAGAGTCAGACACACCCCCTCCTATTGTCATGTATTCTCTGAGGGATGGGCTGAGAGTCTGCTCTGTGTGTGTGTGTGTGTGTGTTTTGAGGGCAGTGGAAAAGGCTGCCAAAGCTTTTGAAAGCTGAGAGTCGCTATCATTCTGGAATGATCCTGCAGGTGTGCCTCGGACACTGCATTCTGACATCTAGGATTAGCACTGAAGTCTAGTTGCTGACTCTGACCTTGGTGGATGTCTGCATGATCCTTTCGCGCCGTTATAATCTCAGCTGAATCTTTCTGCAAAAAAAAGTTCAGTAAAGGAAAGGTTATCCATGCCACAGCTGGTATGCAGCAAGAAACAATAGGCTGGCTGTCCCTTACAATAACCTTTCAAGGAATCACACATGACTAATTCACCTGTTGACTACTGACCATCTGGAGGCCATCTATACAATCCAATAACACCATCATTAGCCAGCTGTGATGCCTGTGACCAAGGTGCAGCCACATGAAACGCCACGAAGGGCTTAATCAAAACATTTCAGAGCAGATCAACTACATTTAATTGGCTTTGCATTTACAATCCCACTGAGCCTTATTTATTGTTTGACCTCGTTTATGCGGTCATTGTGCTTTTGTTCACACAGTTGAAATGGATATCTGCAAGACAGACTGCCATGATTATTATATATGATGAGTAAGAAGTGTGAGAGCACCTGACCTTCATCCCATCTGATTCTGGATTGTAACAGCCATGTGTAGGAGAGCAGCAGGGGAGTACAGGAGGAGTCACTGGCCAATAAGATGCGTCCAGACACGTGAATATTGTTTCTCCAAAATACAACACAAATACTAAAATAAGTGATCACATTGAGAACACAAACAGGTTTCTAATGAATATAAAGCTGTTTAAACAGTGGTATAAAGTCTAAGAACCGTGTTTTGTGAATTAAATGTCATACACTACATACAAATGCTTGACAAATAACTTCAATGAAAACACTGACTGCATATAAAAATATTTCATGATCACACACAATACATATCTAGTCCATGATTAATGAATATAAAACTTGTTTTAAATACATTTAACATTCACCACACTTTCATAGAAAATAGCTTACTTCCACTCCAAAATATAGGGAATATGTAACGTTTTACCTGTTTGCATTGAAGGATCCATTATATGGAAGAGTTCTTCCTTCTTGGTGCTCTTAATCTGAGAAGCATACCACACAGCTGTGTGACCTCTTCCATCAAGGATCTTCATATCACTGGAAATATTACAATCACCACTCATCTCAAATTCCATTTTACTGTTCGCAATTCTACATATTCCAAACATTTTCATTGCAAGTCCAAAAAGGGGTTGACAAAAGGTGAAATTTGTTTCCTTACACTGGAAAAGACAAAAGTTCCTTCACCACTTCCACAGGTTGATATTCCCATGGTGTCTCCAGTCCTTCAAACAGATCCACATCCCTTACAGCCAGCATAAGTGGGGTCAGTCCATCTCGGTTCTGTTTATTTAACTCCAACAAGTCTGCCTTGGCCTATAAAACACACAAACAACATAAGCTTTATTTTGTTGTAATTCCTCCAGCCATTGCCTGAGGTGAGTGTAAAAATATCTCACTCTCACATGACAGGTGGCCAATACTGATCCATCAGAGAACTCCCTACGGAGTCTAGCCTGCTTTGTGTGAACCTCAGGTTATCGCATTTCAAACAGTCAAATGGCAAGTGGAAGTTGAAGTCTGAGCTGCTCACCATCAGGTCCTGTAGACAACGGAGGTCTCCCCTCCAGGCTGCTAGTGAGAGCTGCTTCTGATGGGGTACGTCTCTGATCATAGCCATCAACAGCTCCCCTTGGAGTGCTGGTTGACTAACATGAAGAGCTGTCTGATTGCTATTGTTACATAGTGTAGCATCGGCTCCCCTTTTCAGAAGGAAATGGATCACCTGTGTTCAAAATATGTTTAAAAGCAATGTATCCAAATTACTTAAATGATAATGAAACAGGTGAATGATAGGCTTAAAGGTATATATTTATGCAAAACAAACAAGTGAGAGTTCCAACATTATGATTCCAAGTGTGAGATTGCTTTTATACAATTCAATGAACAATAGGTTAGTATTGAGTTATCTACATTTTAGACACAATATTAGCAGTAAGCCTTTTGCCAGCAAAAAATATGTTGCAACTTCTGAGTGAATTCCATTGGGCTTTGAATTTAGGCAGAAAATCAATCGATCGCTATTATAGTCCACTGTGTTTTAAAAAAAACAATGTGACCCTGGACCACATAACTTGTCATAAGTAGCATATGTATATTTGTAGCAATAGCCAAAAATACATTTATAAGATCAAATCATTATACATTTTTCTGTTATGCCAAAAATCTATCGAATATTAAGATCATGTTCCTTGATATTTTGTACATTTCTTCTTGTAAACTTAATTTTTGATTAGCAATATCCAATGCAATGGACTTTATTTGGACATCTTTAAAGGCTATTTTCTCAATATTTGGATTTTTTTTTTTCGCACCCTCAGATTCCAAATTTTCAAATATTTTTTTCTCAGCCAAATGCTGTCATATCCTACAAAAAACACATCAATGGAAACCTTATTCAGTTTCAAATTATAAATCTCAATTTCAAAACATTGAGCCTTATCACTGGATTTGTGGCCCAGGTTCACAAATGACCAAAGTCAGACATTGAGTGCTACAGACATGGGAATTTATTTGGTGTGACACTCATTGCAATTGAATGAGTGCACTTGATAGTGTCCACTATTATTTGGGACACCGCTACAAATTGCTGTCCCTCAATTTGTGCACTATATAATGGGGAATGATTTCGTACAGTTTCGTTCCTTTGAATAAATCAGTTGAGTGGAGGAGGACTTACTCACTTATCAAAACGGTCACTTGTCGCCGCCTAGTGGTGAAACAATGTAACGTGAAGGAATATTTACTGCAAAGTCCCTATCACCGAAGCACAGACACAAAAAAAGGAAGCGATACAAACAACTCAAAGCCCCCAGTGGATTGCATATTACTACTCTTAAAACGAATTATTTAATGCATAACGCAGCAAATCAATCAAGAGAACAGGTAGCCGTAGAAAGTAACATTATTTTAATCAATACATTACACCCCCATTACACTACATTAGCTTTCCTACACAGAAGGCAGCTATAGTTTCCACTGTTTTGATGGTATCATACCCTCATTAGACCCGTCCTGCAGGCACTGATAAGAGGAGTGGATCCCTGTGAATCATGAGGCAGGTCAATCTCTTCCCAGGCATAGACCCCCTGCTCCAGTCCCAGAGTCACAGCATCGAGCTCTTCCTTCAACAGTTGCTCCACAAATCTGCTTCTTTCATGTTTACTCATACTCCAGTGTTCTGGCAGATCCGCAAACACAGAAATTTAGCTGCAGTTCTGATGCACTAACAGTAATGAACGTCTTCTTCAATATTCACAGCATGCACAAGTGTTGCCCCCATGTGGTTGTGTTTATGAAAAAGGCATAATCTCTACTTTTTGATGTCCAATGACATTTTATGTAGCTATTTTTAAAGATATTTTCGTATCTTTAATAAATTGCATGTTTGCTTTTGAAGTTATTGATTAGCACATTTTCCTTAAAGCAACTTCCTGTATAATGTACTAGTAAATATTAGTAGATAACACAAATTAATAAATTGCAATGCTTTATTGCATTGAGAAAACGAACTTTAACCAACAATCACAATACATAAATCAGCATAGAACCTCCCAAGAAAAAATGTTTGACGTTAAACAATAAATACTAAAGAAGAGAATAGGAAGTGTTTACTTGACTTACTGTACCTGTAAGCAGTTTGTTACCTCTCTGGATAGAAATGTTTGAGTTAAATGAAGTTAAATTAGTTCCTGTGTTTACGTCCTTGTCTTTTAAGGGTCAGTCCTTTGTCTTCATTGCGCATTTGCCTGAAGCAGTTTTGAGTTTACAGCCTGTTGCCAAGGAGACGCCAGCTTTGGCATGAAAACAATGAACTCACCATGAGACCTTTGTTTTGGTTTCAAAGGGGAAGTGTGCAGAAATGTCCACATGAGCATTTGCATTTAGTTGTTATAAAAATAATATAATAATTGTATGCACACATACACGGATATAAGGTTTAGGTTTGCAATATATATATATAGGCCATATATATATATATATATATATATATATATATATATATATAAGTGCTGTCAATTCATTGCAATTAATCACATTCAAAGTAAAAGTTTTTGTTTTCAATGTATCTCAGTATATGTAGGGGTACCTTGCATGGTACTGAGTATATCCATTTGACAGCACTAACATACTTCATATATATTGTATATATATGTGTGCGTGGGTGTGGGTGTGGGTGTACTGTATATATATATATATATATATATATATATATATATATATATATATACTGAATATATGATTATTGAAAATACACCTTCAGTACAAGCCTTATATCACAGTCAGCATATAAATTGTCACTTGGATCCTCTTTGCATTTGTGTTAAGCAGAATCTGTCCTGGGAGTCATTCTGTGGGAGATTCAGTTGCATTGATTGACCTTCACTTGGACCAGAGGCCTTCATGGGCAGAATTACTCAGCTGTATTCTACTGCACTAAAGGATCACTGTAATGATCTAACTGAATCATTGCCATACGTTTATGGTACTTTCTGGAACTCCATACAATTTTACAGTTGGCTGTAGCACTTTAGAATTAACATTGTACGTTTAGACATAAGAAAAAATACAAGACTTAAACAACCACGCAGAACCACAAGACCTCTGATGTTTGCTGCTGATGTTGTAGTAAACGGCGTGCTTTGATTTAAAACCTTGAGGGGAAAAAAGTTAAACAGCACATTATCTTAACATCTGTGCATGTTTATGTGGTTTATGAGGACACAAATTTGTATACATATGTTTTTGTTTTTTTAAATCTAAAAATGCACACAGTTTCCTGTAAGGGGTAGGTGTAGGGTCAGTGTAGGGCAATACCACATACAGTCTGTACACCATTACACCTATGGAGAGTCCCCATAAATCACAAAAACCAACATGTGTGTGTGCGCGCGTGCGAGGGTAGGTGGGTGAGTGGGGGCAGTGTACAGTATCTATAGCCTAAAAGCAAATGAATAGACACATTTAATTGGTTTATAATCGCACGATTGCTATACTAAATATTTGATTACACCACGTACGTTTTGATTTAACTGTTGATTTCTCCATATAGCCTACGTCAAATAAATGATCTTTTGCAAATGTGTTGTTGATTTGATTATTTGCGGAAGTTTGTGATTGCATTGCAGTCATGGGCAGCTCTGCTGAGAGGCGCTGTTGGACAGCTGAAGCGCGCGCGGAAGGAGCGGCCGCCGTCAGTCAGAGCGCGTGGAACTGTCCAGTGCTGATGCTCTTCGCGCTCGAGGTGCACTCGGTTTTAGCTCCTAACCGCGAGCGTCAACGACAACCAAAATACTCTCGTTTTTGATGAGTGTGTGATATGTTACGGGCTATTTGAAGCACTGTCAAGGAGTTTATATTATCTAAGGTTGTTTTTAGTTTGAAAGCTTCATTCATGGACCGTACGGGCTGAACGGCTGGCAAGCGTCGAGACATTTTGATTGTTTGATTGATGCATTCCTCTGCAGACCGCGGAGTGAACGACCAGATCTGCTGACCGGAGAGAAAGTTTGCTTGGATAAAATCATATACGATGGCGGATGCGGCTGAATGTTGTGTGAAGGTGATGTGCCGATTCAGGCCACTTAACGAATCGGAAATCAACAGAGGGGATAAATACATACCGAAATTCAAAGGAGAAGACACCGTGGTAATATCGGTAAGATGACTTCAGAGTCAGCATATGTTATCAAAGCACATTTTTCCTTTTTTTTTTTTTTGCGCATGAGGTTATATATGAAGCCACTTGAGATAAATATAGGTCTATTAGTCTAACTTGACTCATCGATTGGATCATTTCAGGAGAATAATTTTCATCTAAAAAATTGTTGCTCTTTGATTTATTTATATTGTGCGTCTGTTTTGTTGTTTAATCGAGAATTGCTCCACATGATGCCATGTTGAAGATGGTTTCTTTTGTTTTACTTAAACCAGTTTGCTTTAATTTTTTTTAATCACGCACATTATAGACTTGGCTACATAAAGCTATCGAACACTCCCCTTATGCCAGTAAAAAGATACTCAAGATGACCCTATATTGCTACGTGAGACAATGAGACCGACCATGAAATAGGTTTCTTAGAAAAAGTAAACGGTAAAACTGTATGAATTAATTGTTTAAAAAATTAAATAAATGTAATGTACAAAACAACAGTGAAACTGTAAAATTGCGCACATCATATAAAACACGTAGGGCTAAATGTTCATATAGTTTATAATTGTTTTCTTTTAAAATCTAGGCTACCTTTATAATAGCCTATAGTTGACTTGTCTGAATACACTTTGTGTTTATACTGAATAGATAAAACAATTATATTATTAAGTTATATAATTATATAAGTTTTAGAAATGATAATTCAAAGGGTAGAATTTATATAAAAAACTCTATATAAACACTCTTTTTGACAAATTGCAAACATGTTAATCTTTGACAGTTTTAGTGTTTAATTTCTTAACATAATATCTTTGTTTACTTCAGTATCAGATTTTTCGCAATAAACACCAGTTGTGCCAGGCTTTTTGAATTCTAATTTAGGATGGCATGTTTCCTGTCGTGTGTTTCATTAATTTCACTTTAACCTCAATTCAGCCACATCAGATTTCTTTATGTATTTATTTAGATAGCTAGCTCCATCTAAAACCGTTATTTGTGGTTGTGCAGTCTGAAAGATACATGCTGATTAGGGGTCAGAGCCCTCACTTATCTTTTGATAACAGAATATGATTTATATTTTAGTATTGGGATCAAATTAAAGAGCATTTGATATCTGGAATGAGAGTCTGAGTGACTGCGGGTGTGTTATAAATAAGCTGGCCTGTCGACACAGTAAGATACTGATGGTTTTTATGTTTTACAGTAAACCTCCAGAAATCCCTTGTGCAAACACAATAGCCCATATTATCTGACCCATTGAGATGGTAATCGACGTTACCATGCCTAATCTGCACACAAAATCGAGCGTAGCAGGTATTAGACTTCTGCTTCTAATGTAAATTCTCTTTAATGGTACCCTGCAGGCTCTGCACAGCCTGATGGTCCTAATACCAGACATTTAGCTTTAGGATACACGTCTGATTGTGCGTGGAGTTCTTGGTAATTTATGTACATTTATTACTGTCAATGTTTATCAAACTGCATCTTATTAGAGACTGTTTTTAGGTAGTGAATCTTTTGGTATGGTGCTTTAATTCAATAGATTTTAAATCCTCAATGAACTCAAATTCATTTGTGGGGGAAGGAGGGATTTCACACCTCCTCCCCCAACAGCTCTGATGAACTGGAAAAAAATAGAAATGAAGATCAAGCCTATCTATCTATCTATCTATCTATCTATCTATCTATCTATCTATCTATCTATCTATCTATCTATCTATCTATC
>JAUCNO010002076.1:0-14505 GCA_032353835.1 Enteromius viviparus
TCTCGTGTGTTTGAAGGAATATGGCTTGGCCTAAAAAAAGTTCAGTCAGAAGATTTTTTTTCACTTTAATCCCTGAATATCCAAAACCCACTTGCACAGTGTTTTATATTTTTAATGCAGTTCTGTGCTTACGTAATCTCAAAAGGTCTGTAGGATCTGCAAATTCAAATAATTTTGAGATTTAAATAATGAACCGTCCCTGTTCGCGCTATCCTTGGTTTCCGCCTATGAATACTACGGCGACATGCGTGGACAAATGAATGCAAGAACAGAAGTTCTTGCACAGAAGTAAACCCTGTTTAGGCTACATGTTAGCTTCTCTATGTGCACATGCTGTATTTGATGCAGCTAAATTCTCAATAAATCTTTTTTTTTTTTTTATTGATACTGTTTCTGTTGTCTTAAACCAGGATGAATATGAAATGGCGATATAAATATGACTTTTTAAAACTACATAACCAGCTCTACCAACGACACGTAAGATAACAACAATAGTTTTGCTTGCAAGTAAAATTAAGTGCCATTTACACCAGTGCATTTTCGTTTTAAAACGGCGTTTTAGAATGAAAACAATCCTCGTTTACACTGGTGTTAAACCTACCACAGAGTTTTCAAACTAAAACAGGTTCTGCAGCATTTTCAAAAGTGTACGTTTTCATGGGTAGAAAATGTCGGATTAGTGTAAACCATAGGCGTAACCGTAGCAAAAGCGATGCATTTTAATACGCAAACCCACTTGTAAGGTAAGTCTGCCCTTGGGAACAGTCAATGAAATGAAGCGAGAACAAATATCGGCATGGCACTTGGAGAGAATGGAGAGAGCATTGGGAAAACCTCAGCCTGGACAGAGACTCCACTCTTAGGTGTGTTTTAATAGACATGTGCTGGTGGTTAGGTGATAAAACAGATATAAATGAGCATTTCATCCATGAACATGATTTGTGAAAACGACATCTCCTAATGTGCAATGCTCCATCATCATTGCATCATTGAACTTCACCTTTGTTATTGTTTTGAAAATGCAACCTCTAGTGGCGTAAACTTACATATTGTGTCTTTAAAGATCACTGGGTCATATAAATGAACAGTTTTAGTTAATCTCAGAATGGACCGTCTTGGTAATATGGGTTTATATTAAAGAAAAGTTTTAATAACATACTTTTATATAGAAAAAATGTTCTGTGCGATTCATTAATCACATCCGACACTAAGTGTTGATGTTCCTTTCCTGTTACTTGCTTAAGCTTATTATATCCACATCCACTGGGAAATCTGTACAATTTGAGGCAGCAGATGCGTAACGCTCAGCACAGTAAGGAAGAGGAGACAAGGTGGTAAGTTAAAGGAGTTTTATTGAATGTATGGAAAAGTCTTTGGTAGACGAGATGAATGAACTCCTTTCATTCAAAGAAACACTAATACTCAGTCCACATATCTAGCGATCCATAGGTGAGCTTGATTCCTTTCATCCATAAGATGTAAGTCCTGTACTTCTGTGACGATGGTCTATGAAGACAGGTAAGAAATGACGTTGAGTAAACTCAGGTAAGTGAAAGATCAACTCACATTTGGTGTCCGTGAACAGTGCTCAGATCGCTCTTGACTTTCGTGAAGTGGGTGAGTGTGAAGCGTGTTTGATAAGATCTCCTTGAAAGCGATCTTCGCTCAGCAAAGCAGCAGTAGGCATCAACTTCCCGTAAACATAAGTCTTCCCTAGTAAACGTGAGACATGGCATGAAGCAAAAGGCATAAAGTAAACCGTAGAGATGAAGCCGTAGTGTTACCTCAATCACCACCACTGGTGAACTGGAGAGCTGGGCTTTTCATCCAGCTGGCAGTGATTAGCTCGTTAGGCACCTGAGTTAGTGAGCAGTTGACTGCACTGATCCCAGTGCAGTCCATAGGCCTGACAGTATTACTCAGTATACATAAAATGTATAATTACTGTTATGACTGAGGAGACGAGAGGCGTGCGGATTTACGTGCAAGCTGTTTATTAAACAAACTCAGAGTACAACCGGGCAGGGTCAATGACGGCAAAACAACAATGGTGAAGGCAGGGAAAAAGAGTAGTCAAAGTCCGTGCGTTGGTTCAGACAAGGAGTAAACAGAGTTCGAGGGGCAAGGCAAAAGGCGATATTCCAAATGGGAGCAGAGGTCAGTAACGATAAATCCAAACAGAATGACAGGGAACGAGAACACAAAAGAAACACTAACATGGAAATGACAGTACAATGAACTGTAACATGGCAAACATAAAAGGGGCTTTTATGCAATAGGAAGTCCGGGTAAAAACAAGGTGGGTAGAGACAACACATTCATAATAAATGTCTTACAGTGGTAAACGGAAAAAAAACACAAAAAGGAGTCCTAGAGCTGGAGTGCCATAGTCAGTTTCTAGCTGGCAGCTCCAGCTGGGCGTGACAATTACACTGTAACATTTTTTTTTTTACTTTATGTTTCCTAATGTAGTTAAATAATGTTAATATGTGGATCTTTAAAAAAATGTATTAGTTTCTCTGCACATTAATTTTCAATAAGCGATGGCAAATTTGGTTAGCTGTCCTAGATTTAGCTTGAGCTTCAAATGAACTCTCCATAAAACGGTATTGAAAAAGAGAGAGGAGGAATATAATTGATAATGTAATAGGGAGGTGATGGGATGTCAGAAAAAATAGCTGGCATGCCTCAATGACTGCCGCTTATATAGGTTGGTAATGATGATTGACAGTACTAAATTCCTAAACTCCTCTTGAAACTACTTTTGGAACGTCATTTAAACAAAAAGAAATATGTTCAAATAAAGACTGAATCACACAGTTAACTTACACAATTATTTTTTTAAATAATGAATATTTTTTCTTTTTTGAGCATCTCATTTTGTGTGCTTTCCTTTATATCATTTAATAATTATATTTAAGAACATTTCTTTTAATAACACACCTTAAATCATTTATATAAAATGTTTTCTTTTTACTTTATTGTATTTGACAACATAAAAGCAGATTCTCTAGGAGGTGACCAAAATGAATAATATATTATTTTATTCCTGACATGAGACACACTCTCAAATTACTGGCATAAGTTACCATAAGTTACCAGTCAAAACTCTGACTTTGGATACACTTTATTTTAAGGTGTGAGTCTTACTATTATCTAACTGTTAACTATGACTTTTGCCTCAATAAACCCCCAATTTGCTTCTTATTAATAGTTATTAAGGTAGTTTAATAAGATAAAGTGTCAGGTTGGATTAGCTGCTACATTTAACTAACTCTCTGTAGAGGTCTGGAAGAAAGGGAACACTTCTGAGAGATGGGAGGTTATAACTGGCCAGAAAGTGCCTGTCTAATAAGTCACAACTGCCTTTCACATTACCAGACTAAACCAAGCCTCTTTAGTAATGCTGCCTTTACCTCTAACATTTCCCATTGGGAAGACCCCTTCAGTGTTGGGAATATTCATTGTTAGGCATACAACCTAGACTTTTTTCATGTATGAAATATACTGGAGCCAAACCTTAGAAGGGAGTCCAGAAGATCCCACATCATGGGGTTTCTAATGATAATGTGAATAAGCATGCACATGCTCCCTATTTATGAATGATTGTTTCGCATACAGCTGCACTCTGTTCATTTTTTTCCACAGATACATCCATTTACCAGGTTCCACTGATTCCATTACAGAGCTTGGTGGGTGAACAACAGATGGAACATGTTACGACTATCGGTTCCATTTTATTAGAGATAAAATATAAATTGTGCAGCTGTCAGCTACAGTATCACATCAGACAGTGCACTGTAGATCCCCTGAGGAAAAATTCCACTCATTTTCTACCATAGGAGAGGAAGAATTGTATAAACTTGTTAAATCATATAAACCAACAACATGTATGTTAGACCCTATTCCATATAGACTATTAAAAGAGCTGCTATCCCCACGTACCTTGGCTGTTTCCGGCCCAGGTGTGCACGGTTATCATGGTTATCTATTTATATCTCTACCAGGTGATGAGAGAAATGGGCCGTCAAGCCTTTGTGATCCCCACCCACCAACAGCAGTTGGAAAAACTCACCACCCTCACGGAGGAATTAGTACGCTCAGTTTAAGCTCTCACTGCTGTAACCACCGCTCAAAGCAGGTCAGTCGAACCGCCCGCTCCGCCTACTCCTACACAAGCGCCTGGGCCTTCCCGCATTGCCCTCCCGGAGAAGTACAATGGCGCACAAGGACTATGTAAGGGGTTTCTTTTGCAATGTGACATTTATATGAAACAGCAGGCTAGCTGTTTTTCCTCTGATGACAGCAAAGTATCACTTGTTTGTTCCTTATTGACTGAAGAGGCGCGTTGGAGTGTGTAACCCTTTTATGTGAAGGCCGGAGAATATCCTTCCCCTCTTATCAAAGTTTCATTCGCCAGTTCCGTGAGGTGTTTGACCACACCATTGATGGCAGAGATGCTAAGAACCAATTATTAGCACAGTCAAGTCCCCTTCCAAAATAACACTTCATCTGTGAAACCCATGCAAATAGGGGCTACCCATATCACCACGGAGTAACGGGAGGGATGTCTAGATAACAATCTGTGCCTGTACTATAGTATCCCAGGTCACATTCGAGTGAATTGTCCAACTCGTCCTCCACATCCCAGACCTTCTCGGGTAAGTGCTCTATCTCTTAACTCAGCCATGAAAATTGATGTCTGTGTCATACATGATAAAATTCTGGAGCGGCAGGCAATTTCATTAATCAGGAATTTGTTGCTAAATATCATCGGCCTCTCGTATTATGAGGCTGTGGCAGTGCTCAACGGCCGACCACACCCCTCACTCTTCTCACCAGTTCACTTCACTCTGAAAGAATTCAGTTTCACGTTATCAACTCACCTGAACACCCCATATCCCTAGGTCTCCCATGGCTGGAACTCCATGACCCTAACATCTCGTAGAGGGAACATCAGATCCTTCAGTGGTCACCATCCTGCCAGGATAAATGTCTAACCACGATGAGGAAACACATTCACCACATTCACATGTCACCCGAAGAGGCTGCTGATCTCCAATCACTACCCGCACAGTATCACGCCCTCAGAGTAGCATTTAGGAAGGAGAAAGCCACTAAATTACCTCCTTATCACACCACGGATTGCGCCATCGGCCTTCTGCCAGGCTCTACACCCTCTAGAGGAAGGATTTTCCCTCTGTCCCCAGCGAGAGAATGTATGAATGTATGAATCAATATATCTCAGAGAACCTAGCTAAAGGATTCATCAGACCTTATACTTCACCAGCATCAGCAGGCTTCTTTTTTGTAAAGAAGAAAGATGGCAGTTGTCAGGCCAGGACTGCACTGGGATCAGTGCAGTCAACTGCAAGCACACTCAAATCAGAAATGAGTTAATCACCGCCACCTGGGGCTCATCAGGTGAGCTTGTATTTAAGCTCCATTTTCCATTGTTTCTGCGGCGGTGATCGAGGTAACAACCCTTCACTTACCTCATGCCTACTGTTTGTGATTGTCATGAACTAACGTCTCATCTCTATGCTGAAACCAAGTTTAGTGACTTACCTGCCTGTTTCTCTGACGAAGCTTCTCTATGCAACCAAAGTCTCTATCACAGCACGAGTGGATCAAACGACGTGACTCCAACGGATCTCTACAGACCACGGATTCCTTCAATTGTTCACTGGCACTGCTTGCACCTGCACGTGAGAAAAACTCTATCACTTACCTGAATTATACTCACCGTAATTCCTTACCTGTCTCCATAGACCACGAAGCGATCTCCCACGCCGAGCACGTTGATGTTTCCACCTGTGGAAAGGAGATAAAGAGGATCAGTTCATTCACGGAGATTAACTATCACCAAAGAAGGAAATGCACTATTGAAGTTAACAGTGACTCACCTAGCGAGCCGTGGAACGGCGCTTCCCTCAACTCACTGTCCATTCAAGAATGAACTGCTTTATTGTGCACTATACCTTCTTTTAATAAATACTTTCATTATACTTACCTTCTATCTCCGTCTCCCTTCCTACTGAGCGTAACAGCAGTCTTCGACCCTGTATTGACTATCGTTCCCTTAATGATATTACTATCAAGTTCAGATATCCTATATATAGGAGAAGAGGGTGGCAGCGGTGTTGAACTGGCCAAAACCCCAAAACCTAAAGGAACTGCAATGCTTCTTGAGATTTGCAAATTTCTAATGCCGGTTTATTAGAAACTTTAGCCTTGTGGCTGCTCATTTAACTGCATGACTCATCAAGGGGACAAACGCCTACCCTGGAGCTCAGAAAGCAAGACCGCTTTCAGACCCTTAAGTCACGATTCACCACGGCACCCATCCTGCACCATCCAGACCCTGAGAGACAATTCACTGTAAAGGTTTACGCATCCAGCACAGGCATAGGTGCAATTCTATTTCAACGCCATGGAACACCACAGAAACTTTTTCCCAGTACTATTCTAGAAAACTCAGTTCTGCAGAAAGGAATTATGATGTAGGTTATCATGAACTTTTGGCCATGAAAGCTGCGCTGTAGGAATGGCGGCACTGGCTAGAGGGAGCCAGAGAGCCTTTCATAGTACTAACAGATCATCGCAATCTGGAGTACTTGAGAACCGCTAAGAGATTGAATGCTCGGCAGGCCAGATGGTGACTATTCTTTTCCTGCTTTGACTTTAAAATCATCTACTGGCCGGGTTCAAAAAACAGCAAAGCGAACTCACTCTCTCGCCCACATGACCAACCACATCATCCCAGTCCATCAGAGACAATAATTTCCCCATCATTGATTCTAGCTCCTATCTAATGGGACATTATGAAAGCTATTTAGGGTGCTCAGGCTACCGAACCTCTTCCTCCAGAATGTCCACCCAACCGAACCTATGTACCTCAGCCATAACGTCAGCGACTGCTACAGTTAATTCATGCTAATCCTAGTGTCGGCCATCCAGGTATACTGACCACCACCGAACTAACCACCAACCAATTTTGGTGGCCCTCACTTAACTGCCGACGTTACCACCTTAGTCAAGGAATGCACTGTCTGTAACATGACCAAGTTCTCTCGACAATGACCAGCTGGACTGCTTCATCCTCTCCCTATTCCTCAGAGGCCCTGGTCCCACATTGCAGTAGACTTCATAACTGATCTGCCACCATCCAATAACCACACCACCATTCTGACCATCATGGACCAATTCTCCAAAGCCTGTTGGTTCTTGCCTTTAACCAAACTGCCCACCGCATGGGAGATGGCTCACATTATGCTGGAACATGTCTTCCAGAACTATGGATTGCCTTAGGATATTGTGTCAGACAGGGGTCCACAGTTCACTTCGAGGGTCTGGAAAGAATTCTGTTCACAATTAAGCTTCAAAGTTAGCCTCACCTCAGGTTATCACCCTGAATCTAATGGTAAATCAGAGAGGCTAAACCAAGAATTCGATTTCTCTGAGCTTATTGCCACAACAATCAGGGCAACTGGAACCAGTTCCTCATCTGGGCCGGGTACGCCCAAAACTCCACTCAGGTATGCACTTTTATATTTTAATCTATTGCGTTCAAACTCTGAGCATTATCTGGGTAAGTAGTGAAACTATAAAAATCACTATTAAAAATGACACTATTAAAATTGATTCGAGATTGTATTTTTCCACAGAATTTTCCCCCATTGGTTTAAAGACATTTGTAGCCTATTGAATTTAAATTACATTTTTAATTTATCCCTATAAAAATGTTAAGGATCTCTGGCCACTGGTAGGAAGCTTTTGAGGTTCTACTAAGCATAACAGTGACTGTAAAATATGTTTTAGGCATGTAAATAAATGTTTGGAGCATTTTTGTTCCTTAAATATAAGTTTTTGTGTTTTAAAGTAACAACCATGCAGCCAGCTGCAGACAGAGCTGATTATAAACTATGCTTAATCCATTTAGCTTTCTCAAGTCATCACGACTTGCCTAAAATAAAATCTATATAGAATTACTAAAGTAGTTCAAGCATATGTATAAATGTTATGCCTGTACTATCATAATATGTTTATGTAAAATAAATAAATGTTGTGTTATATTCAAGTTTTTGATGAGAATCTAAAGCGTGCTCTGCAGGACACGGAGGCACCAGCACTATCACCGACTAATCGAAAGTAAGGGCCGTGTCATGACCGCACACAAGTGCAAAATAAAATTTCAAGTCGTTTATCCATGAATCAAAAAACGAAAATCGAGCTTAAATCTTGGGGGTTTATTTCGTTTTTTTAACAAATTCAAAAATGAAAACATGACAGTTTTTAAGTTTCTGAATATTTAAATTGAAAAACGAATGATCACAACGTACATGGACCCAAATCCATTAAAGGATTGTTAAGCTGCATTAATTAGGTCAGCCGGAACTAGAAACACTTCCCTTAACACAAAATGTACTCGTTACGTCGTAAAAAAGAATGGCATCTACTGTATGCTAATATTAGTCTGTGTCATACTTATTATTTTTCTCAGTCCGTATCCAGATCAAATGTTGTTTCAGCACAAAGAGATGATCTTCATCGGAGACCAAAACACCTTGATGAGCCCTGTGGGATAGATCGGAACCAAATGCACAGAAACACACACAGACTATATGTCCTTTGCACAATCTGACATGCGCTAAAATGGATCTGGAAATTATGTGCTGGGCGTCTGGCCAGAGGAGAACTGGCCCCAACAAAGACTGTTTCCTCCCAAAGAGCATTGAGGTTTCCTTGTGTAAAGCGTTTCCCTTGTGTTTTAATTGTCTTGCCTTGTGCTTTTTTTCACCCAAGTACCGACCTTTGCTTTGTTCTGGACATTGCTCTGTCTTTGCCCCTTTGGATACTGTATGCTAATCGACAGACTTTTCTTGTTCTTTGCCTCCACCATTCTTGTTTGTGGCTGTGTTCAACCCCACCTGTATGACCATGTCTTTAAATAAAGCCCAGCATTTGGATTTCCACGTCTCTGTCACCTACGTCACAGAATGCTCTGCCCAAACAGGATTCAGCAGGTTTTCTTTCAGACATTGACTGGGTAAGGACACTGCTAGGATGTTATTAGTCCTCGAGCAGGGTTCTTGATCGCTCGAACACTACGTAGATTATTTAGCACTTGCTTCTTTTTCCCCATCTAACGGACTGTTTACTATTAGATTTCTTTTGCGAAGGGGTTAATTCCCAGCTCAGATCGCAGATTCTCTCTGTGGTTTCCATTTTAGTCACCCCTGCCCTGGTGGGCCTCTCCCCCACCTGCTTTACCCTGGAGAGCCTTTAAGTCATCTGCTCCACCCTGGTGGACCTTCATTGCCGACTGTCTCTGTCCTGCCTGCTCCGCCTTAGCCCTCCTATGAACTTGGAGCATATACAGTCTTGGTCAAAGAGGCCATATTTAACCTCTCTGTGCTCTCAGTTCCAGTCCCACCGGCTCCACCCTGAAGGGCTGCTGTCCTTCCGTCTGCTTCACCCTGGGTTCCTGTCCTGCCTGCACCTTTCTGGAAGGCCTCTGTTCTAATAAAGGCCTCTGTTCTCTTTTGTAACTATGGGTTTTTATTAGCTCCTCTGTTTTTGTCCCCCCCATTGCATTGTTCTGGATATTGCAGTGTCGTTGCCCCTTTGGATATTGTACGCCCATCGACCGACCCGTGCTTCCCCTTTGGACTATTCTTGTGCTTTGCTTCCGCCATTCCTGTTTGCTGCTGTGTTCAACCCCACCATGCCTTTAAATAAAACCCTGCATTTGGATCCACGCGTCTCAGTCCCCTTCGTCACAGAATACTGCAATTTACTGCAATAATTCTGATAAAAAAAAAACTTCAATTTAGTTGAAGTCATGCAAATTACCTGTGGATTTTTGTAAACTTAATAACTATTTTACTAACTATAATAAGCAGCAAATTAAGAATTTGTTGAGGGAAAAGTCGTTGTTAATTGTAAACAAGCATTACCTATTCTAAAGTGTTACCATTATTTTTCATTTTAAATTGTACATGTATTAAGCCATCTCTTAACATTTATATCAGAACCTGAAAATGATGTATTTATTTTCATGTAATGATGTTTTATGTTACATAATAGTAATAAAGCATTTTTCTTTTATCTTATAACGAGTCTTCGCTGAAGTAAGTGCTGTGTTTTTCGATGACGCCAGTGTGTTTGTCGGCTTGCCGTCTGCTCCATGAGCTTGTATTTGTTCGTTTGTTTTGTTTTTCTTTGTTAATTTTTCTCCAAATGTTAATGTTGCTCTGTGAACACATTACGGCTCTTTATACTTATCGCCAGTCCCTGTTGCATATTAAGAACTGTTTTGAGTAGTAGACGAGTGAAAATCCTACAGTCAGTTTCAAACATCACCCTACGTTCTCCCAACTGCCAGTGGAGTGCGTTCCTTGTCTTCCTTGCTGCTTTGTTCGCCGCAAGAAATGTCGGAAGCGGCGGGGTAAACGCGGAGGTTCCCAAGTGAAGATCAAGGCCTGGGCTTGTTTCGCTGTTTCTCAGCCATGGTCAGGTTCCCGCTGTTGCCAATTTTTTCACGCAGGCCGGGGTGGCCTTGTCCTGACGCAGAGATCCTGGGACCTGAACTACTCCTGCCATGTACCCATTGTCCCACGGCTTTCCTTGGAACCTGTCATTCCCATCTGACCGCGACCTCGCATCCGCAGCGATGGGGTAAACCTGGATAATGTTCGACTGTTGGAATACTCAAGTTGTGTACAGGGCGAGACATACACCAAGGCAAAAGTGGCGCTTGTTAACAGCAGATCTCTGTTAAATAAGACGTTCATATTGAATGACTTTTTTTCTAGTCATAATCTGGATTTATTATTTTTAACTGAGACCTGGATTCCTGCTGGAGTTGGTGAGTCCTCTGCCTTTGGTGAACTGTGCCCTACAAATTGCTCCTACATTAGCACCCCAAGGTGCTCTGGACGCGGTGGTGGAGTAGCTTTTGTTTCTAAAAACGTTTTAAAAATTCAGCCGCTTTCTGTGCGGAATTTTTCCACCTTTGAACTGCAATGTGTTTCTGTGGAATTAAAACGCAACTCATTGTTATGTATATTGATTTATAGACCTCCTAAACCTGATAAAGATCTTTGTATCAAGGTATGACTGTTTGTTGTTGCTGGGTGACTTTAATATCCATGTCTGCTGTCCGGATAAGCCCATGGTTAAGGAGTTTTGTGACGTATTGGACGAGTTTGGGTTCACCCAGCACATTGACCAAGCTACTCATATACAGGGTCATATTATGAATCTTGTTTTTTCTTATGGTTATTCTGTTGTAAACATCATAGTTGATGACGCTACATTTTCTCATCACAAGCCCACTTTTTAACATTAATATTGCAAATCCTGTACAGATAGTTAAAGCCCCTGGACAATACTTTCGTGGTTTAAATCCACAGGCTACAGGCCTGTCGCAGAGCTGAAAGAAGATGGAAGAAAGACCGTCTTACTGTCTCCTTTCAAATTTTTAAAACTGCTTTGTCATCCTTTCAGGCTGCTGCTAAAGAAGCTAGAGCCAGATATTTTTCAGATATTATTAATCGGCATTCCAATATATTCCTATATAGACCTACAGTTTTGTTTAACACTATTAATTCTATTATTAATCCTCTTTCTTCTGCTCTCATTACAAATCTGGATGTCTGTGATTTTTTTTAAACATTTTTTTCACTGAGAAAATCGAGAAGATCAGAGCTTTGTTCCCTTCCTCTGTTCCAGCTCTTTATACACCATCATACCCTATATAGTTACTTTCTGCCATTTTAATCCTGTCCTCTTGGTCGATTTAAAGGACATCGTCCTTCATATGAAATGTACCGCATCCCTTGGTGATGAGGTTCCATGTCTTATTTTAAAGGAAGCCTTTGATGTTGTAGGCCCCTCTCTACAACTTATTGTAAACTATTGTTTGACATCTGGTACTGTTCCAGCTTGCCTTAAACATGCAGTTGTCCAACCTTTACTTAAGAAACACAACCTGAACCCTAAATGCTTGAACAACTATAGGCCTATTTCCAAACTCTCATTTTTTTTTTAAAGTGCTTGAAAGGGTAGTGCTGTCCCAGCTGTCCCCCTTTTTATCCCAACATGCCATTTTGGAGCCCTTTCAATCAGGCTTTAGGGCCTGTCATAGAAAGGCACTGAAACAGCACTGCTGAAAATAACAAATGACTTGCTCCTTACACTTGATTCAGGTAAAAATGCAGTTTTGGTCCTGCTGAACCTCAGCAGCTTTCGACACCGTAGATCATGCTATCCTCCTCAATCACCTTGAAGAGTGGGTGGGCATTAAAACTCTTCTGTTTATATATGCTCCCCTTAGGGGACATCATTCGTAAACATTGTGTTTCTTGTCACTTTTACGCTGATGATACACAGTTATGTGGACTGAGTGTTGGTTTCAGTATTGAACAATGATTGTTAGCAATTGAAGAAAAACAACTTTATTTTTAGGGCCGGGACTTCAACCTGTTAATTTAGATTAATTACACAATTTTTTTAACATATTTTAGTCACACTTATTTTTGCACCGCGGAACGTTTCTGACTGGATGAGTTTCGGTGGGCCGATTATACGGGAGCACCAACTAGCGTTTCTAATGTTTTGAATGTACTTGAAGCAGGGCTCTCAAGTCTCATGCATTCACCGTGAGACACACGCATTTCAGCCATTTCACACGCTCTCACGCCACACCATGTATTTCTCACGCTGAAAAGTAAGAGATAATTATAACTTGTATATACTATTAATAGACGAGGCACAAGCATACGATGTCCCAGCTTGCCACCACGTTCGTTACTAAGCAACATGGGTGCGTGCACACACACACACACACGGAGTTGAATTTGAAAGAGCAATAATGACAAATTCATTTATTACTATTTATGTGTATTACATAATTTTATGATTACTGGACAAAATCAGTTGCCTGTGATCGAAGATAGTGTGAGCTGCTGCTGGGAAATATTGCCAAAAGTTTCAGATTCTGCAATCTTACTCTATGTGTACAGTATGAATGTACATTAAGTTTGCTCAGTTGTTCAGTTGACTCTTTTGGCACCAAATTTATCTGTTTATTTTTGATACCTTTGTATTTTTTTTAAATATATAAAGCTATTTATTTCATTTGGACGAATTTGTCTCTTTTATCAGATTTACCAATTGTTAAAATTAACATTTGTGCTGATCATTTATGAACAATAAGTAAAATTACACTGCTAGCAATAACTTCAGAGAATTGGCTGTGCAAATATTTTGTGGCAGATCAAATCTCACTCCAAACTTTTGCTAAAACTTGAAAGCCATGTTGATGAGTTTTGTCTTTGGTATATAAATAAAGTCTCTTTAGTCATTCTGTTATACAATAGGTAAAATGAAAAGGTGTTATTTTTATCCAATAATGAAACAAATCATTAAAACTTCAAAGATAAAAGTTAATCGATTATTTAATGGTCCCTGTTTTTAGTGTTTTTAAGGTAATGTGTTATGAATGAAATGTATGTTTCTTGAATGATAATTGTCCCCAGTGTTACAATGGAACAAGAGTATCTAGAGACCTACTATATATGAAGTGTTTTGTTGGTCTTGAGGTGAGATGAACCATTTAGTCAAGATTCATGTTGTTTCATGCAGACTGTATGAACGGTTTTGAAAATTTGGTTTCAGTATTGAACATGTTAGCACCTAAAAAACTGTATTTTCGTTTTTCATGTATATTTTGTATATGTTTATGGGTTTTTGGTATGTAAATAATTAATGGGTGGAGGTCCTGCTTTTCTCAATCATTCTTTCTGCTGTAATACAGTAAGTAAAATGAAAATATTTGGCCATGATCCATGTTGGTAAAGCAAACTGTATGAAATTTTTTTTAACATTGTTAAAAAAAATGTAAAACCAGAAATTATATTGTATTATATATATGCAGTTCAATATGTACATTCTTGAAATGCAAATGTTCTTTGAGTATTTCAGTTGTATATGTAAAGCATACTCACTATACTTCACTAAAACTGGGTTTGTGACAGAGATGGCTGTGGCTGTTTTGTCCCTTTAACCCCTGAGATTAATGTGAGGTATGTAAAATGCTGAAATGTATGCACAACCTGGGTTAAGCAAATTTAAAAATGTAAAGTATATGACAGCATGTTGCTGTTTTTTTTTCCTAGTCCATCTATGAATTTTATATTGACTAGTTTAAAGCCTCCATGTGTATATATATATATAGATTAAGCCTCTTTTTTAAGAAACCACAACTAGACCCTAGTGAATTGGCAAATTACATACCCATTCATTTCTAATCTTGCATTTATGTCAAAAATTTTGGAGAAAGTTGTATCTGCTCAACTGTGCTCATTTTTGCAACAAAAAAAAAATAGTATCTATGAAGAATTTCAGTCAGGTTTTAGGCCCTATCACAGCACAGAAACTGCGCTTGTTAAAATCACCAATGACTTGCTTCTTGCGTCAGACCAAGGCTGTATCTCATTG
>JAUCNO010002077.1:0-14497 GCA_032353835.1 Enteromius viviparus
AGGTCCCCCTGAAACATTTCCGTTGTGGTTCGTGTGTTTGCAGCGCCTGTGTTGTCAAATTGATGAAGATGTTTTTTTAAGTTGCAGCCGTTTTTTTCTGTTTGCATGCGTTATTTTTAAATTGTAGCGCGTTGAGCTCCCTCGGCCACCGTAGTTTTGATTTGATATGTCATGAATTAACAAACAGATTGTAAACATTACCTTTATTTTGACTGTTTTTTTAAGGGACAAATTACTTCCTGTTGACAGACATACATTAAACCCAACATATTCCTTTAAACATATTCCCATATACTCTTATCAACAAAAAAATAATACACTTTTCTATGTCAGTCATTTACAGTAACACCACTCTACCGAAATCTTCCTTCGGAGTCATTATTATGAGCACTTCAGTCGACGGTTACCCAAATCTTCACCTTTCTTCCTCCCCGCGCATCTCTCCTCCAGCTCGTCCATCACTGTCTGATTTCTAATAATATTTCTGTTCCAAACTTCATTTCCTACTTGTTGAGATTTATAGCCGTGATGACACCAATCAGTTTATCTCTCCATTTATCCCACATTTTCGCTTAATCATCTCTCTGCTCGCTGTCTCTTTGTGTCTGTGGGAACGGGGAGGGGGTGGAGGGGGTCTTGATTGGGAATGCTGCTAATTATGTTCTTAGACATGACTACAAGCTGTGTTGTGGTTAGAGAGTTGCTGTGCTGTCAGACAGGGATAAGACACATGGGCCGTGGTGTGGGACGCTGCCGTACCTTGGATCGTCTACATAGTCAGTACAGTGCTTGCTGAAGCCTTTAGTTTTATCATTCATACCGTACTTAAATTCAGTCAGGAACCATGCAATAAAAGTGTAAATCTGGGTTTTTCTTCAAAGCAGGCATGAGCAGTGGACTTTGTGTTTGAAAAATCAGCAAGGAACAGTTTTTAAATTGTAATGATATTTCACAATATTACTGGTTTTACTGAACTCGTGGTCAAGTGTATGCAGCACAGGAAATGTATATTACCTTACTTTTCACAGTGTTTACCGGTTTGATGATAAAATTAATAAAAAAGGGATCCAAGCACTGATCTATATAATATATAGCATATAATCTCTATTATAGATCAGTGGCTCCAAGTCAGATTTAGCAATAAACAACTACCTAGCAACTAGCTGTAGACCATGGCAACCAACTAAAACATCACGGTGGCAAGCCACTCACTTCTTCTAAATATAAAATCTAGTTTAAAATCAACCTATTCTCTAAAAATAAAGGTTCTTTATTAGCATTGACGGTTGCATGAAGGACATTTAACATTCATGAAATCTTTACGTTCAAAATGGTCTTCATACCAAGAAGATACACAAAAACTACAATTTTGGCGTCATTTACAAACCTGTATGAGTTTCTTTCTTGTGTTGAACATTAAAAGAAGATATTTTGAAGAATGCTGGTAATCAAACAGTTGACTTTTCTGCTATGTTTGGTTCTTCAAAATACTACTTTTGTTAGAAGAACGCTGATACAGGTTTGGACTGACATCAGAGTGAGTAAATGATGACACAATTGTAGTTTTTGGGTAAACCATTTCTTTAAAAAACTGTTCAAGGCTCTTTTGGGAACCAAAAATGGTTGTTCTATGACATCACTGTAAAAATCATTCCTCATTAGTATAGGTGTAGGTGTAGTTTTAAACACGTAACACGTGTGTCGTCCTTTTGGTGAATATGTTTACATGGTACTTCAGATAAGGACATAAACACATTGTGGAAGTTCAAACCAAGAAAAACATTGGTTGTTCCAATAGCAGTAATTCAGTCAAGAAAATATTACTAATAAGCTTAATATTTCCTTGCCTGAATTCCCATTTGAAGATCCCGTTGTAGCCAAGGGGCTTTTTTGGGTTCCCCAAAGTACCTTTCAGTGAACACTTCTTCAAAGAACTACTTGTTTGTTAGTTTGAAGGACATTTTAATGATTTTTTTTCCACTATAAAGAACCTTTTGTGGAATGGAAAGATTCCATGGATGTTAAAAGTTCTTAATGGAACCTCGGATGCCAATAAAGAACCTTAATGTATACGTATGAGGCAATGATAGAGAGAGAGAAGAGCGGACAGTGAAGGAGAGCTCAGGGGATGTCAGAAGGCCATGGAGGTGACAAACAGAGGGGCAGAGAGGAAGATGACAGAGGAAGAGTAGAGATGAGCTCGAGGTGTCTCCTCTTGTGATATTGCCACTGTTTTTGCATAATGTGTGATGAGTCTCCATCACCTCGCCTCCCGCACAACAATTTCATTAAAGACGGCTAATAAATGTTTCATGGCAGAACAAGCTGCTCGCCTTGGCTTTATTAAATCTGAGATAATAAAAGAAGAACGGCAAAAAATGAAAGCGGGAGGGGGAGAGATAGGAAGAGTGCCATAGATATCCTCAAACAGGGCTGCCGTATCTTCTGTTTCTGGGGCAACGAATCCCCCGTCCCCCCTCTACGCGTCTTTTTTTTTTTTCTCGCCTTGCCACAGAGAGACAGGAAATGAGAATCTGGCTGACAGGATATTGCGTTCTGGTGGCCTGGGGATTAGCTGTTTTATCCAAACACACACATACACACACTCGCAGACTCACTCTCGCCTCACACAACTCAACACATCGATCCTGTCGGTCCCTGAACCCTTGAGTATCACACACACACACACACACACACACACACGAGGGATGCAGGAAACTGACGTGTGATTTTGTAACGTATGGACAGGTTATGCTGTCAGTCGGAGAATGCATCATAATAAGTACGTCAGCACACCAATAGTGCATATTCGTCACCAAAATAAGTGTGAAATTCTCTCGCCCATCATATTCTACAACATATAGACTGTCAGAATCAGGATTTCGTACAAACCTTTGTTCTGTTTTGAGGGTGAGACATCAGGGGGAATGCTGAAATTTCTTCAGAGGAACAAAAAAAGGGGGGGAAATGGAAAAATATCTCAATGTTTTTCATCCGTATTATGGAAGTCAGTCGTTTTGGACCCCACTGACATTCATTATACAGATAAAAATAGTTGACATTTTCTACATAATAAGGCATTTTTCTGTTTATAATTTGAATAATTTACTGTATATGTAGATTATTGGTCACCTGACCAGGACTTTTACAGCAATGGCAGGCCACTGCAAGGCACAGTCATCCAGGAAAATAAACTGAGACACAAAGTTAGTTGTATGGAGTTCCTTTCTCTGCATCCAGAACGTTCGGTCCATTACAGAATCAGATATTGGTTGAACATTTCTCTGATCTATTGGTGCAAATCCAGAACAAAAAAGGAATGAGGAAGTTTAGTGATCAGTAAATCATACCGTTATCATTAATAAATTGTTTTTCGGTACACTTTACAATAAGGTCCCATAATATAGGATACGTTAATGCATTTACTTACATTAACAATAAGCAATATATTTGTTACAGTGTTTATAAATCACTGCTTATGTTAGTTATTTAAAAAAAAAAATTTTTGTTGTTTGTTCATAACTCAGGTCTATGAAATAACAGTATCAGATATATGGTAAAAAATGATAATATGATGATAAAAAATATAATATAGTAATAAAAATGTAACTTAGTGTACATGATTTCTTCTTTCAGAAAAATACAGTAACAATAATGTCCTGGTTCTTCCAAGTTTAATAATGGCAGTGAATGCGAGTCGAGATTTTGAGGCCGAAATAAGTGCATCTAGGCCTTTATAAACCCCCCAGAACTGTGTGAACTGTGCTTCACAATCTCGACACCCATCATAAAGCTTGCAAGCTTGTCCCTTGCCAGCACAAATTTTTAAATATAACACTAATTGTACTCGTCAAAAAAAAGAAAGTCATGTACACCTAGGATGGCCTGAGGATGAGTAAATCAAGGTGGTAATTTTCATTTTGGAACTATCCCTTTAATCAATGTATTTTTCACCCATGATTTTTACACGATCATCTAAAAAAACTAAGTCTCATTAATACACTACAAGGCATCATAAGAAATGCCATTCTAACTTTATTGCCACCTTGATATACAGTACACTTTCTAATAACCCTTTTGAAGCGTTCTTGATATGACTAGCAAACCATAAATTTGAACTAAAGTCAGTAGAGAGTGTTTTATAGCATACAATGACACTATTAGTTGTTTCATTAGCATAAACCCAAAAGTTATGATGTGTCTCAGTGCAATCAAACATAATTAGACAATTACAGTAGGCATGCCACTAGTTGATTGTCTTGTCAGTATTTTTGTGCATAGCGCCGTTTGCATGGTAAGTACAAGAAGCCATTTTTTTTAGCAAGTACGCACTGAAGTGTGCATCTATGACATGATTGGGGCAGTATAATATGTGTCAGTACTGAACGGTTTAGCTGCTCACCTGTGCTTTCTCTTTTGCGTGCGAGTGGTCTGATGTGTACATTTTTATCAGCTACCTGTTGGTTTTCTCATATTTCATCATTGTGAATATTGGTGTGTCGGGGAGGGAGGGAGGGCGGCGGGAGTGGGTTGTGGGGAATGCTGGGAGATTTTAATAACGCAGAAGCAGTGCAGTGAGATTTAATAAAAGAAGATGATGTGATTACTGAACCCTGGCTCTGAGCCACCTTCCCTCACAGCAATATCCGCTCTCTTTCTTTCTCTCTCGCTTATACACACACACACACATCGCACCAACCCTTGCAATTATGTGTACATGTATGATTTACATACTGCTTTCATATATATATACAAAGATGCACCGAAGTCTGCGAGACAAACCTCGCAACTATGACAGTAAGTGTTTGATTATGTAAAATTATGTGTTCATGCATGGATTAGGCCCCCACACTATGATTTGGCTATAGATTCATGTAAAACTTTATTGAATTGACATCATGAACACAGTTTGTACGTTCATAGTGTGTGATTGCCTTCCCGCAATCATAATTTGTTTCCCCCCTAAGTTAGTTTTATCCTCAGTGAACTCGGGTTTTCCGGTCTGTGTAAATGTGGTGTTATTTCTGCAACTTTCATGTTTAAAGTGTCTTTTTGCAGTGGTGTGTTTTTGTTTTTTTTTTCTGTTTTTTTCAGTTTAAAAAGTTTGCAGGTCAATGTCATGACCTGGTGATTTTCAGGTCACGTTTCACCTCAAAATCAATATGAAAATATCAATGAATTATATTTTGCGTAAAACAAATTGAGCCTACTTTATGACCAGTAAAGTGTTTTTACATAGTGATAATATTTTCATGACAATCATATATATTTGACCTCAACTACTCCTCACTGTTCAGAAAACACACGCACACGCACACATATGTATATATATATATATATATATATATACAGAAGTTGTAAACAGATAGATTATTGGTATGTTTTTTTTCCTACTTCCTACTGCTGTTTCTCCGTAACTGTCTGTGAAAATTGTTTGTTTCTTTCAATAATTGTCATCAATTACTGTTGTTTTCATTCTGATACAACCATGATTTATAGCTTATCGTCATTTTTTCTCACTTACTTGAAATATTAGCTATAAAAATAAAAGCCAAAAAAGGCTTTATTGTCATTAAGAAAAATACAATTTACACTTATTTGATTTTTGATGTGAAATATGCCGGGTTTCATGAGATTTGCTTTTGGAGTGAGTTTCTATATGAGTTGGTCTTCTTTGATCTGGGTGTAGTAGGTGGTGATTTGGGTAATTTGGCATTTTTGGCAGATGGATTGAGACAGATTAGCCATAGCAGCTGCGTTTCGGACAGGATCATCACATCCGTGCAGATTAGAGGCTATAATGTGTGGACCTGGCTGCCTCTCCCTTCAGCAGATTTCTGATATGACACCTTCATCTTCTGCACTCCTCAACACACACACACACACACACACACACACACCAAAACTCCTGCCATCCGTCTCTGCAACTGTCATGAAGTCTGTGTTATCCATCAAATGTGCATTTCATCTGTTCCTCACCTCCAACATGTTTTGTGTTTATCTTAAACTTAAACTTTTATTTGCACATATGAGCTTTAAATGTCATAGGTGGTCACTGCTAATGTAGGCATCTCTATTCTGAATGATTCTATTTAGAATTAGGGGTCTAAACTGTATGAAGCCTGAGTATTAAAGGAATAACTCTAGTCAGAATTTTCACTTTGGTTGAGCTATTACTTTAAATAATAACTTGTCCTGCATTGTGGTACGTAAAATTGGGCGGCATTTGACCATTTTCACCTGTTTGACAAAAAAATTACATTGAAGGAAGGTTCCGATACCACAATATCATAACTTTGGACTTGGGGCAGTAGAATATCCTACAACAAAAAATAATGCAGCTGTCCGGCTCAGGTGTGTGACAGTAACTTCACACTGGTTTATGTCACATTTTGTGTGAATTTGGATTAATGAAATGTGCAGGAGGATTAGATTGTCATCGACACCATATGAGCGTCTACAGGTTCATCTGTGGGTACCTGTCAATATTTATGAGAGTACATGAGCACGGCCGTATAAAGGTGCTGGTAAATGTGTGTGTGTGGGTATGGTGTGTTTATTCGAGTGTGTGAAAAAGAGAGAGGAGAGATTAACCCCATGCTATCCTCAATCCCTGGTTATGAGTTTACAGCGTCTGTCTGGGCATCGCACTGTTTAAACAACAATCTAATTAATCCTGTCTTTATTAGTTTCACGGAGCTGGGGAGGGAGGCTGGGAGCGAGAGAGGGAGGACAGGGAATTCTGGCAGAAAATATCAAGCAGCGAGGGAGGGGAGAGAGAGGAGCAAAAAACGAGGGGTTTGGTGGGGATTGAAGAGCGAGAGTGCCTTTAAAACCAATTGTGATGCTGATGAGCTATTTAGAAAGAAAACAGCGTTTAAAGAGAGTAAGAGGTAATTCTCAGGGTTGGTGGCAGGACAAATGACTTCTTAATGCATTTGCTCACTTCTGCCCTGTACATGCCTGTATTTGCATATCCCGGGTGACACACTGCTAAAATGTTAAACATAATTATACATATATATATATTATATTTGATACATTTTAACATTAATTTTCTATTTAAAAAATGCTATATGGATTAAACCTAAGTGGGTTCAATCTAGTAAATGTTTATTTTGAAATTTTTTGTAAGGTTTTGATCATTAACTAGTCTTAGGAATATGCATCAAATATAATACAGCAGGCTTTAAAGGGTTAAATGATACATTTTTGTTTAGATGTCACCCAAGCAACCAGTCTGTTGTTAAATATTGCCCCCCAGTGTTACAGACAAAACATTGCATAGAAATGAACATTCAGAAACATCTCAGTAATGTGTGTGTGTGTGTGTGTGTGTGTGTGTGTCAGGTTGTTTGTGCGGAAGTGCAGTGCCTGTCTGCAGGCGATCGGCCGCTCGGAGCTCATCATGCGTGTGCTGGGACAGGTGTACCACCTGGGCTGCTTCAGCTGCTGTGAGTGTGAGCGCCGGCTGCAGAGAGGTGATGAGTTTGTGCTAAAGGAGGGACAGCTGCTCTGCCGGGGAGACTATGAGAAGGAGAGAGAAATGCTGGCTGCCATCAGTCCGGCCCCAACCGAGTCAGGTAACCTCAATGACCTCGCCGAAGGTTGTGTATAATTACAGAAGAGATGTTAACGTAGTCCAGAAATTACTTTATTCACCTTTAATCCAATGCTCCAATTGCCTTTGCAGTAAAGAGT
The DNA here is from genome assembly GCA_032353835.1 of Enteromius viviparus. Classification (NCBI taxonomy): domain Eukaryota; kingdom Metazoa; phylum Chordata; class Actinopteri; order Cypriniformes; family Cyprinidae; genus Enteromius; species Enteromius viviparus. The sequence goes on from JAUCNO010002077.1 coordinate 7,702, forward strand.
GAGGATGAGGATGGTGGTGGTGTCTCTGTTGGTGGGAAGGCTGGGGATGATGGGAAGGAGCACAAGAGATCCAAGAGGCCACGTACCATCTTGACCACACAACAGCGGCGTGCCTTTAAGGCTTCCTTTGAGGTGTCTTCCAAACCCTGCAGAAAGGTCAGCAGTCACAGGCTGCATGTGTGCATTATATGTGGAAATGGTATGTATGTACATCTCATGCATATACCATCATTGCAGGTCAGAGAAACTCTAGCTGCTGAAACTGGACTGACGGTGAGAGTCGTGCAGGTGTGGTTCCAAAATCAGAGAGCAAAGGTAGGCTGGCATCATGTTTTAATAAATTCAGAAAATTTTACTGTCAATAAATGAGTGTTATTCTTAGAACATGGCTTGGCACAGTATAGTTAAAATAAACTGTAAGGCATAAAACTATATTTTTGACACACATGTAGACAGAACAGACAGACAGAAAGAAAGGTAGACAGCAGGCAGGTAGAGACCGACAGACAGGTAGACAGACACAAACAGACAGGGATATACAGACAGGTAGGTAGACAGAGACAGACAGATAGCCAGAGACAGACAGGCAGGTAGGTAGACAGAGACAGACAGACAGGTAGGTAGACAGACAGACAGAGAGACAAACAGACAGGCGGACAGACACAGACAGACAAGTAGAGACAGAGAGACAGGCAGGTAGGTAGACAGACAGAGAGACAGACAGGTAGGTGACAGAGACAGACAGACAGGTAGAGACAGACAGGCAGGTAGGTAGACATACAGAGAGACAGACAGGTAGGTAGACAGAGAGAGAGAGAGATAGTTAGACAGAGACAGAAAAACAGGTAGGTAGACAGACAGACAGAGACAGACACAGACAGACAGGTAGAGACAGACACAGACAGACAGGGATAGACAGACAGGTAGAGACAGAGAGACAGGCAGGTAGGTAGACAGAGACAGACATACAGGGAAAGACAGACAGGTAAACAGGTAGGTAGACAGACAGGTAGGTAGACCGAGACAGACAGGTAAACAGGTAGGTAGACAGACAGGTAAACAGGTAGGTAGACAGAGACAGGTAGACAGACAGGTAGGCAGACAGAGACAGACAGGTAGGTAGACAGACAGAGACAGACAGACAGACAGACAGGTAGGTAGGTAGGTAGACAGAGACAAACAGACAGACAGGTAGGTAGGTAGACAGAGACAAACAGACAGGTAGACAGACAGACAGGAAGGAAGACAGAGACAGATAGACAGACAAACGTTTTGTAGCCTGCAGTGATGGCTCAATGCCTTTGTCCACATTAGGGATTTCCTGGCATGTCAGACAGATGGGGTCTCCGGCATATTCTACACCCATGAGGGTTACTAATTAAATTCAAATGAATGGCTGTCATTATGAATGCACTTTCAGAGCTTGTACTTTTGTACTACTAGATAGAAATGTTGTTCCAGGACACTTGGATGTAAATAAACTGTTGTTTTTGTGAGTTCAGATGAAGAAGATCGCTCGCAGACAACAGCAGCAGCAGCAACAGCAAGAACAGGAGCAGATGGGCGGGACCAGGCGGGGCCCAAGCAGAGGGGGCCGCCAGAGTAACGATGACAGTGAGGGTAAGACACGTACACAACTCTGTAAAATGGCTTGATGGAAGTTGTGAACCCGGCTCTCTCTTCACAGATGGCTCCAGCAGTCACGGACTGGACGGCCTGCTCTCATATTCTTCTCTGCCACGCCAACAACTGCTGGCTTTGGATCCCAACATATACGGTACAGAGCAGTTCCGACACGGCCTCACACCACCGCAGCTAGGCCCCGAGCAGATGCACTCCTACGGTAAGGATCTCCCACTGCATCTACTCCGGAATTGCTTCTTTTTTTCAGTTTGTGTTTGTATTTAAACGTCGACTTCCTTTCAGACTCAGAGACAGTTTTCCATGACTTGGACAGCGACGGAAGCCTCAGTCATCTCGGGGACTGTCTCTTGTCGACAGCCGAGGCTGGAGTTCTGGCAGGGCGGATAGGAAATCCCATTGATCGCCTCTACTCGATGCAAAACTCCTACTTTACCTCATGACCCTGGTTCCACCTACCTAAAGCGCTCCTCCACCACTGCAGGGGGCAAAACAAGCAGTCTTTCTGGAGGTGTCTTGCATCGTCAAAACTAATTGAATCCCCCAATCGTATCTTAGCCGTGCCAATAAAGCTCTGACCAACCAAACCAAGACAGGGTCACACCCTAAAAATTAAATTTGACGTGGACAGAATGGGATTTCACTGGAAAAACGTGTGATATATAATACATATGCACTACTTTTTTGCTTTATTTTGCTCAAACATAACAGACATTAACGGCCAGGTGTTCATGTAAGTGTTACCTCACCCTCTACTCGCTGCACAGCTGAGAAACTGATCAAGGCTATATCCGAAATCAACCTCTATCCTCTCATTCGCTTCTGTAGTGACATATTTTCGCAAGCCAAAACCCATTATTTTAACACTTTCGGTTCCATTGACCCAAAGTAATTTTTTTGTTGGGGGTTAAATGCCTAAAATGAGGTCTGTGGTTAACAGAAGCACAAAATATTTTCACATTTTATTCCACAACGTAAAATACAAGCAGTAATACTTCACTAATGTTTTTTTAAGCTTTGAAACTTGTTAACGAGTTAAATGGGACATTTGGGTCCACATAATTGCTTTCATGGCCTCATTGTGTTTATAATCGCTAACTCAAACATTTAGGGAAGATATTTTTTTAGAATCACACTTCAGCCGATTGTAATCAGGATTTTAAATTCATAAAAAGTTCATTCGTGAAGATTGTCTTGACAAACAAAACATGTAGGCATAATACACTTTTCTTGGCCACAGAGCTTATTTGGTTTATGCTGTAGAAGCAGGGTTATGCAAACGTCTGGACTGACCTGCAAAAATATATAATCGCTGTCTAGCCAACTTATTTTTTGCAACGTTGATGTAAGCCGTTTTCTGTGAATGTGCGGGACTTCTGGTTCATTAGCCTCTGTAGGGAAATAAAGAGAAGAATAGCAAAGTGCTGTAAACGGTAAAAGAGTTTGCACTACAAACCGGCGTGTTCATAATTAAGATAATACATTAAAATAATATGGTTAGACACACCAGTTTGCAACATCAAGCAGCCAAACGAACCGTTTTGTACAGCTAAAAATAGCTGGAAAGCCAGAAGTATTCAATTTACTAATGGACGAAAAATTAAGTGAATATAGACCACTGAATGAGTGAACGAAACCATCATAAATGGCCGTCCCCTCAAATAGCACACAAAGGGTTAACGTTACTGAGGCGATTTCAGACACAGCCCAATTCAGCTTCCTGTCACTTAATATCCATCTCTAAGCTTTTATTTAAAGCTAACATGAAAACCAAAAGAGTCTAGCATGCTGGCATAAGTCAAATGTACAGAAACTATGTTTATTAAAAGGTGCACTCGGCTTTTGTACGTTAAACTGATCAATATAGCAGTTGTCCTGGACTTACACTGACACCTAGTGGTGTGGATGCAGCATCACACAAACACAAAAGCAGCAGGAGGGAGATACTGAGTGCACCTTTAACACGGATTTAACTTTAATATAAAAAATGTCGACAGCTATTGCAGTTTTTCATCTGGTAGGTTTTTAGCTATTTCAAGTTTCTCAGACAGGGACTTTGAAGCCGCCTTAACTGTACATTACACAATTAAAGAATAAAAACTATATATATATATTCAAAAGAAAACAAGAAGCCACAAAATAATGAAACGTCAAAGCTGAGGCATATACACGAAGAAAATATCAGTGAGGGAGTCTCGACAGGGTTCAGAGATTAAAGGAGGCACACATACCACAGTGCTCAGCCAACACTATCAAAACACACATCCCTGCTCGATTAAAGCTAGGTTTGACAAATATGGAGAATTATGATAGAACCAAACCACGAAAGAGATTTTTTTATTTCATTCTAATTTCAGGTTTTGGACACAGGGTAGATTTCCTCTGTTGAAAAAGCGAGACGTGAAAACCATCAAGGGCCTTGGCTTTTTTTGCCGCGGCGTTGGCTGTAGGCTTTAGATGGTTAGGCATCAGGTAAAATGTAGGAATGCGCTATAATCTCCAAACTGAGGTGAGGAAATAATCAGGGTTACTGCTGTTACAGGGTTGACAAGAAGAAGAAAAAAAGTCATTAAAAAAAATACCCCTAAAATGTTCCAGGACGTGTACAACTGGCAACGTGTTGCTAATTGTGCTTTATTGTAATATACTAAACGTGTTGGTCACATGACTGTTGTTGTAATTAGCTCTATTGTTATACGTGTAGTTATTTACTTCACTTCTTTTACGTTCTTGTTGGCTATTTTTAACAACAATAGCATTGGAATATTTATGTTGCAGCATGAGACACTGTATATGTGAAATGTATTATTTATATTGAAGAATGTACACCAACGCCATCTGCTTATGAAAACCTTCACAATCCTGACAAACTGAAATGTAGTTTTTAGTATACTGGTAAATCACATTTTCATGAAGCATTTTGTGATACTGGACCGTTTCGTTTAAAGTGGTGTGGCGTTTCTTTAAAGGACTGCGGTGATGACAGCTGTTGAATGGTACGTCTTTCTGTTTCTTTTGGTGTGATCACTTTCAGTGAATGTGTTTTTGTGTACAGTGTTCTCGGTTTTCCAATATAACTCGTCATTTGAAACGCTGACGCTTGGATGTGTAATTAATGCCTCATGTGCTCTGATAAGTACGCGATTCCGGTTACATTTTGTTCCACTTTTGATAAACGGACCCAATGAAAGGTTGGTTTAGCTCAATGGTCAAAGGTTCAAAAGCCGTGTCCTCCCTCCTGATAACCAGGCAGCAAAGCAGCCCTAATCCAGTGCCTCCCTACAGGCTTTTGTTCTTGGACGCAGGGAACCGGTAGAAATGTGAGGGGGAGAAATTACATTCCTGCATTCTTTGGTTTAATATTATACACTAGTATAATAGGTAAGGAGAAAAACATCCAAGCAAGGACTAACAGGTATCCAGAAAAAGCTGTTATAAATGACATAAACCTGTCTATATTTGCACAAGCATCTTGATGACCTATTAACTAAAATTAAACATGTTAGAGTTAATTATGTTTCCATTGCACTGAAGGGAATTTAATATAGCTCCAAAAATATATTCACATTTTAAAGCTATTTTTAAAAATATTTAATAAAAAAAAATTATTGTTAATTTTAAATATGAATATATATTTTATTTATATATATATATATTTATATATTTTTATTTATATATATATATATATAAATAAAATATATATTCATATTTAAAATATAAATAAAAATTAACAATTAAATATTGTAGCATATAAAAGCATAAAATTAAATATATAATTGCTAACTAATATTTGTTTTAATTTATTAGTATTAAATAAATGTGCTATTTATATTTTAAATGCAGATTTAGGTAATTTTGTTTTTGATTCGTGAAAACGAACTGCCCTGAACTGATTCCAATACAGGCTGAAACATTTTTTATTTTAGAAATGACATCATGCAAAAAAAAGTGCATGTGGATTACATTTTTAACGCTTTTTCATAAAATAGGACTCTAAAAGTGCAGAGAAATTAGAAATGTATATTTTATTGCAACTTCATGTTTTGATACCATGGAAGCCTTTCACACTGCAAAATAAATGCTTTCCTAGTTTTGTGTCTTGTTTTCAGCCAAAATATCTAGAATTCTTAAAGAAAAAAAGAAATAGTCTTTAAAAAAAAAAAATAATAATAATAATAATAAATTTGTTTTATTTTTTTAATAAAAATAATGAAGTGAGTTTATGCTTAGAAAAAGCAAAATAACCCTATTCCAAAGAGAAAACAGTCGAAGCTAGAAAAGCATTTTTTGCAGCGTAGAAGCTCATAAATAGTATGAAACGTTCCATTCAGAAAATAAACAAGGATAAAAACATCACATTAAATATTTGGGAAAAAAAGTGTGCAAAATACTGAGGTTTGTTTCTTTTGTGTGCGTGTTGCAGTTCTTCAAAGATAATAAACTTCTCAGCAGCCCATTTCTTCCCGGTACTGAGTATAGAGCACCTGTGTTTTGTACTCATTATCCAGAACAGTGACAAAAACATCAATAAAAATCTATGTGGGCTGCGGCGCAGCATTTGCTGTTGGAAGAAAGTGTTTCAAATATTTTAACTCATTGTACTTAGTTATTTGTTCAGGTATTATTTTAGAAATGCAGACTTTACTGCTTACCTATTTCTGAAAGGTCGACGGTCTCAACACAGGCAAGGAAACGTGTGAGGGGAGGTTGACAAGCTTCGGCAGAGCTCTGGTTCTCCCGCAGACAGCGCTCAAACACTGAAAACTCACCAGCACAGTCGCTCCGGATCTTCCTTATCACAGGACTGCATAGAGACAGACGAAAAACATCAGAAATATAGTGCTTCCTATTTTTTTTTTATATTCATTGAGCTATAGAAAATTACACTGTGAGCTCTTGTAAAATAAACTAATATTTTACAACCAGCATTTAAACGTTTATATATCTTAAATGTAATTAAAAGAAATTATTGGGGTTTTGAATGTGTTGTAACTAGTGCTGTCAAAAAAATGTAATAATCTTTCAAAATAAAATGTATGCATGCGAGCTGTTTATATATATATATATATATATATATATATATATATATATATAAACACACACATGCAGGTATATAAAATAGGTTGGGTATATATTAAATATTTATATTAAAAAT
>JAUCNO010002078.1:0-14496 GCA_032353835.1 Enteromius viviparus
TTTTGCTCAACTAATGCTTAATTGTGAACAAATTAACCATTAATTAATGCTTAACTAATGCATTATTTTGAACCCCTATTCTAAAGTGTTACCTACTATTTTAGTCCTGCGAGATCCAACTGGGATTGTTCTTTCTTACGCAGTGATGATCATTATATTTTATAGTCTTCAAGACGAGCCACTTGAGCCAACATGAACGCTTCTAGTCAAGTGCAGCATCAATTTTCTGCCAAATCTCTAGTGGACACTTTGTTTTGTGAAGCCCAGCGAATGTGTCTAAGATGGATTTCATCTAATGAGAGGGGCTATTGGAGCAGATGCTCTAAGTACTCATACAAGAGACACGTATAAGAAACAGAGTCATATAAGACACATCTAATAGAGACATATATATTATACTTGCTGCTGCTGTAGACATTCTCAAACACACAGATATGGCATGTTTAAAAGTATTCACACCTATAGTGTGTAAATATTCATAAATATTCACATATTAATTGATGGGTGTAGGTGTGATGACAGTTTACATTAACATGTTGTGATACTACCACATCAGATTCATACACCAATCAATTCAAATATGTGAATTATGCATGAAGGCCTTAAACAACACAAAAAACAACAGTCAAACATTAATAATAAACACATGTAAGTGTAAGGATGATAAGCTACACTACTGACTCCAGGGACCGAGCAGCACGACATAAAGATTTTAGCAGGAAGAAATAATGAGCAACCAGGGGAGACAGAGACACAGAGAGAACCAGTAAAGGTGGGCTGTGAAGGGACCACAGGGGTTTTTTACGTTTGATTGTGGTTGTGCTTTATTCGATTCTCCTGAAACCTGACAGTGCTCTCGGCTTTGTTGTAATTATTTTTGTATCCAGACTAACAGAGCTAAGAGAATTACTGCACACAGGAAGAGAACAGTGACAGCCTCGGTATATGAGGTCACATCCGTAATTTAGCACTGTACTAATATACGACATTCCCCTCATGCACCTTACAGTATATAAACAACAAAGATTGCTAGACGCTGTATTACATTAAACTTTTTTTTTTTTTTTACTTAGTTCTTGTTGATAACAAGGTTATTATTGGTGATTAAAACTAAAAACACCACCTGAAAAACTTAGGATACTAAAACAAATAAACTAAAAGTAATAAATTAATAAAAAGAATATAAACTATATAATTTCTTTAACAAAAAAATTATAAAAAAGGACAAAAATAAGCAAAAACATTTCTAAAACTTTCAGTAAAATCGAAGTTAAACAAATTTAAAATATAATTTTAAAAAACTAATAATATACTGTACAATAACACCGATTTCTAAGTGAAAATATATATATTTCCATTTCAAGTGTATGAAAAATGGCTCAAAAAATATTTTTACAGACCATTTTTAGGGCATGATCCATTTATGTTAGTCTCTCACATCCAAATTGTATTTTGGCAGCTCACTGTGTCTAGAGAAATATGAGCTGCCAAAATACAATTTGGGTGTAAGAGATAACCTGAATGGATAGTCCGTGTTTGGAAGGGAATAAACTGTCCCCCAGTAATGTTTTATTCCTGTGTGACTCTTTTCTGTTTGATTAACACAGACATTAATTTAATATTGAGATGCTGGTAAATTAAAGCTGTGATGAAACAGAAAAAGTAACAGATCTTTTATGACATACATGTGGGTGAAACAGATTATTAAAAGAAAAAAAAAGAAAAAAAAAAATGATGAGTGCTTGCTATCCACCCGTTCTTTATTGGATGAAAGCAGAATGTAAATTTGCAGCTGATATTTAGAAAGTGGTGGAGATTAAACTAAATGACTGGAGATGTCACCAGTGAGAACCGCGCAAAAATATTAACTCTACATTGCATGCTAATGTACCGAGACATCAGCAACAGGCTGCTGTGAGCAAATAAGATATACGGCTGCTGCACATATAACATGAATAACCCCCCATACGTAACAGATCTATACAGGTGGAGTTGGGGAAGTTGGAGGGTTTTTGGAGAGCGCTGCTACTGCTACAGCAAACGCTAGAATGTTGAGCAGCGAGCGAACAGGAGAGAACCAATCAGCTGTGACGTGATGATGATGTAATTATGCCATACTAAGTTAAATCTATCAGACTGCACCATCTAGAGTTAAATGCCAGAACTTATCTAATGATTAGATGTAAAGGGAGAATTTTATTTATTTACATTTTATAAACGCTGTTTAGTGCATGTCGCCTACTTTTCCTAAAACTTTTTATTTGCCTATTATATAGTAGCCAAATTATTACAAATGAAATTTCAGTCAGTATTCAATATCTTTTATGTCTCAAATCCATCCAGCTTAAGACAAAATGAGTAATGATGTCATACTTTTGACTTTTGGGTAACGTTTCCCATACATTTGGGGGGTCAGACTCCTTCAAACTTCCCCTCTGCCCTCCATTTTTCTCCGACGCACAGCAAAGTTCATGACGCAGGACTCTAAAGTTATCAGAGCTGATTTTATGTCGCTATCTCTATGCAACAGGGCAAAGCAAATCTGTCATTATATGTGGGCTGCCACTGTAGAGCACTCCCTTAGGGCACTACAAAGCCACTCTTGGAACACTACAGGGATACAGCTTTAATGCATTAGGCTGCTGGCCCGCACACTAATCAAGCCTTATGCACAACATCCCTCTAAGTGCAGTCCCATATCCCTCTCATTCTCTATGAGTCATGTGTCGCTTCTTTGCCTTGTTTTTAATTCCATAAACCCCTCCTTTCCAACCACACTTTGTACTTCCTCTTCCCCCGTCATAGTCTTTTTGTTGTTTCTCAGCAATTCGTTTTCATACACAACTGTACCACGACCCAGAAGCTGTCAGTCATGGCATTCACTCGGCTGACTGTCGTTGGCGATAGGGTAATATACATGAGACATGAAAACCCTCACACAAACATACACTCACACGTCCAGCTGGTAGGTGTAGGTGGAGCGGGGAAAGCCTGTTCGTCCAGTCATCTTGTGTTTTTGTGGAGGTGGAGAGGGAGGGAGGAAAAGAAAAGAGGTGTCCAGATCATGAGCGAATGAAGGAGGTGCTAAATAACAACATGGACATCCTCGGGTCTACCGTTGTCTTTCGGTTTGTCTGTCTGTTTATTACGAGGATCTCGGGAATGCTTGATTCTGATTGGTCAGTCGCGCCACTGACCAGGGTAGAACTGTGGTCTCTTCATAGTCTCTTCAAGAAAACTAAAACACAATGATCAATGATTGATTGAGTTGTTTTCCTGGACACACTTCTTTTACATACATCATAAACTTAATTAACTTATAATGATATTACATGTCTTTTTATTTGTTTATTTAGAGGTTTGATCTTGCCCGGTTTTACTTTGCATTAATAAACAGCTGACTTTATATTATTCCTTACAGAAATGGCCCTTTATTGACCATAAGCAGAATTATACAATTTGAAAGTATTCCATGTAATTTTCAAAAAAAAAATTATCTTAATGATTCTATGTATGAACTAGTGTTGTGAATGAACATATAACGATAATGGTAAAAGCTTTGGAGTAGCTACTCAAAGTGTCTTATAGTTTAGCCCATTCCAGGAAGCTGCCCAAATAAGAGATGATGAGACCAAATTTGGTATTGCTTTGGCTTTCCTTCCAGCAGTAAGTGACAGTAATTGCATTCTTTAGTCACCCGTTATCAAATCCCTTAACGATTATCTCATTGTATAGCTTTATATTTCTATATTTGAAGTCATGACTTGTGTCTCCAGAGCCCAAAGTCTCCCTTTGAAACAATGCGTTTGTTTCATTTAGGCGTCTTATTATTAACGCGGAGGAGAAGCTAATCCAAAGGGACGCATATGCAAAGCCAAGAAACGAGCATGTGCCTCTTTCATGTGCCTCGTGCGATCCTCCTCGCATGCACTCAGCTCAGTCATTACCGGGCGCCGTGCCTGCGCTCCCCCGCCCTTTCCAACTACGTCTCCACAATCGTAACTCTGAGCTAAGACGTCCGACTTCCCTCTGTCCAAACTGGTACGCGAGAGCCCTCCCCTCTTCTCTGCGCACCGCCTTTTCCGTTTGCCACCCTCGCTTGGGCTTGACCCGACTGGTGACGTAGGAGAGATTCCGTGGTGCCCACAGCCGTAGGCGCGCGCTGCGCTCGGGTATAAATTGGGCCCGGGACCCATCACTCGGCACTCTCTCAGTCGCTCCGACTCGGGAACCAGAGCATCAGCAGAGATAGCAGGGAATCAGTCGCTAAACTCCTCAGGCTAACTCGCTCTCGGCTTTGGTTCGGAATGGAAACATCAACTTTTACGCGGAGCCAACGCAGCTCCTTTGCGCACAACTTAAAAAGTAAGTTTCTGCTTTTCTCTATTCATCTTTATTGTGAATATGCTTTTGAAATGCTGAATTATTATTAACTATTATATTTTTGAGTAATGGAGATGAATGCATTTAAAATGATTTAAGGATTTAGAATATGATCAAAGCTGGCTTTCGAGAATGCTTGGTTTTACGCAGCATGATTAGAATATGTATTTTGTGCTTGATGCGTAAAATGTTCTGCATGAATGCTTTAGTGCTTTGAATTATGACTTTATTCAAACAAATCTTAGCAAATGTAGGTATATTTTTAAAAGATTAAAATTACATTTGGAATGACATTTATATTCGAAAAAAATAATATTCAGAGCCTGTAAATTCTGCATACATCTGTAAACTTACAACAATGCAATTAATGCAAAGTTAAATAGCACTTTTTATAAATGTTTTGAAGCGATTTACTTATGAACTGAAATGCCGAAACGTGCTTAATGAGAGAAATTATTGTCACAACGTAAATAGATAGAAACCAATATGTTGTTATAATGAGTATAAAACATTTTAGTGCATTTGTAGTAGGCTAATCGTTCGTTTTTTAAAATCAAATAATTTTATCCTCACGAGATAATGTAACGGACAAGATGAGATGTACAAAAAGGAAACTTGCGCTTTAGCTCTTAAGACTTTGTGATGTGACGCGCTCTTCTCTTTCCACCAGGCGCGCTCTCGCTCTGGCTGGTTGTCTGGCTGGTCGTGGTAAAACCCGTTCCTGCGCAGAACTGCCCTCACCGGTGCGTGTGTTACCCGACCCCCATGACTGTGAGCTGCCAGGCGCAGAACTTCACTATTGTGCCCCAGGGCATGCCCTACGAATCCCAGCGCGTCTTTCTGCAGAACAACCGCATCACTGAACTGAGAGTGGGGTCTTTTGCTTTTGGCACACAGGTAAGGAAGCATTCATAAAACTGAATAGGATATTTAATATTTACATTTGCAAATATACATTTGAGAGTACGTTTATAAAATATTTAAAAAATTTGTATTCCTTCTCAATATCTTCACCTCATTACCCCTTCCTCCCTCTACCTTTTCTTGTCTGTCAATTCATCACATACCAGGTTCTGTGGCTCTTCTCTAACAACATCACCTGGATTGAGGCCGGTGCATTCAGCGAGCTGCGCGACCTGGAGGAGCTCGATCTGGGTGACAACCCTCATCTGCACCGCCTTGAGGGTGGAGCTTTCCGTGGCCTGGAGAAGCTTCAGAGCCTCCACATGCACCGCTGCCGGCTGGCTGCCCTTCCCCACGACATCTTTCACAAGCTGTACAGCCTGCAGTTCCTCTACCTGCAGGAGAACCAGCTCCACTTCATCCAGGACGATCTCTTCGCTGACCTGATCAACCTCAGCCAGCTCTTCCTGCACGGCAATCGCATCCGCACCCTGTCCGAGAACGTGTTCCGTGGCCTGGTCAACCTCGACCGTCTGCTGCTGCACGACAACAGGGTACGTCAGGTCAATCGCCGTGCTTTCCGCGACCTGGGCCGGCTGACCATGCTCTTCCTCTTCAACAACTCCCTGGCAGAGCTGCCCGGTCAGGCCATGCGTGACATCTCCTCCATCGAGTTCCTGCGGCTGAACAACAACCCCTGGGCCTGCGGGTGCGAGGCCCGTCCCCTGTGGGAGTTCTTCAGAGGAGCCCGCTTGTCCAGCTCTGAGGTTCTGTGCGCCTCCCCTGCTTCTCATCGTGGAGAGGATCTGCGCTTCCTGAGGGAGATGGACTTCGCCCTGTGCCCTCTCCCCGACCCCGGCTCCCTCTCTGGCACCACCACCACCACCTTCAGCACCAAGACCCGCTGGTGGTTCTCCAAGCACAAGCCCGTCAGCACTTCCAAGGGCATCTTTGAGAAGACCTCTGAGACCAAGGCTTACCCCTTCAAGTCCCAGCATCCCTCAATCACATCTACATCCACAAAGTACGAGCTCGGGGAGGAAGAGGCTCTTCTTCCCAAGCTTGACCCAGAAGAGTATTGGGCCAACTATGGCAATGAAGATGCGGGCATCACCTCTCTGCGCTGCTTTGAGCTTGAGTGCCCTCCCGAATTTGACTCTCTGCCACCATCTTCCTCTACTTCTCGCTCCTCATCTTCTATTCTCTTGCTACTCTCCATGTCTGTCTTGACTGTCTGCATCCATCTTCTTTTTGGCTGAATCTGTTTATCTCCAGAAGAACCCTCTTCCCCCTCATTTTTCTCCTCTCTGGAGGAGGGAAAACCCTGTTTACTCAATTTAACTCTTCAATGCCTTGATTCCTGTTTACTATCAGCCTCACCTGTATCTCTGTTCTGTTCAGTTCGAGCCTCTAGTTTCTGGTAACTAGAGGGCACTAGACTGATTTAGGATACAGTGGGTAAGCAGGGAACGTTGGGCAGTACAGGCCCTTAATGGAAAGTAATGAAAGCTGTTCAGAGGGCTTGGACAGTTAGGCAGATACTCGGTCCTTCATTTTTTGAGGACAAGTGTATTCTAAGCCATCTCTGTCACAGTCAGTGCAGACAGAGGATAGAAATTTCCATCTTAGGTTTACGTACAATATTTGTATGCTTTTAGACTTTTCAGCCACTCTAAGTGCTTCTATGATAGTTGTAATTATAGCTTGTGATGTCACTTACGACACCCTCTTTCCAACAGCGCCACAGCTCCATTATTTCAGTAGTTAGCTGGTAACAATAGAATAATGAGCAAATCTTTTGATTCCATTTGGAATGCAGCGATCGAATGTTATATTTCATCTATTATAAGAGAAGGCTCTAAAAATCATTCAGGGCTAGAAATGCACAAAAAGGAACGGCGTGCAGCAGAGAAGCAAGATAGACAAAGCACAATGGAGTGATGAGTTTGAAAGTGTTGCAATACATCTATAATTCAAGATGCACGGAGAAAGGCGAAAGCACGCGCAGGAGAGACAGAGAGGACGCACAAGAAAAGGCGAAAGAATTCATTACATCATCCATCAGCTATGACAGCAATTATCACTTGTGTAAATATGTCATCTTGGCAGAGGGAGCTGTAAATAACGCTATGAAAGGCCTTATGCTTGTCACTGTTCTGAATGGCCAAGAATGTCACTGTGAGTAACGTCTGTGATATTATATGGTCAGTGCATGGAAAGATCAATCGAGAGTGTGAATGTTCTTTTTTTACTCTTTGTCTTTCAAAACACTGTTAATATGTTGAGTTATTACTGTAAAATACACTACCTACTTTGTTCCAAGACTCCCCTTTGTTTATTCTTCTTTTTAAATTCAAATGTAACTGATTGTATCTGAAAATTCCATCCTTTCTCATTTAAAGTATAGATTTTAAATCAAACCAGTCAACAGCTTGCAGCTATAGTCAAAAAAAGCTAAATACTAGGACTGAATCCAAGACCATGCGATTTATGAAGAACACTGTGGAAAGACTGTTGCTTGAAATGAATTAGCTACTGTGGAAAAATGTGTTTACTGGCAGATTGGTCGACATTCAGATTAATGTCTACCATTGGTCATGAACATGCAAGGTGTGACTGGTCTTGGTGGGCTTGCTAAAGGCAATGGCTTTCTTTGGTGGTCTCTGCCTATTCCCTTATCCTCCTCTTTCAAACTGCAATACAGAATCGAAATGCTTTAGGGAAACCAAGCAGAGAGGGCAAGGACAAGAGGAGAGAGAAAAGAGAAAAAGAAGTAAAGCAGAGGTGGATGTGGGTGGTAGTGGCGAAGAGATGGATGATAAAGGATGGACATAATGATAAAGAGAAATGCAATCTAAAATTCCTTAATACAAAAGGTAAAGATCTACTGTTAATTCCAGCAATATCCTGTTTTGTGTTTACCCTGAAACAAATAATACTGATCTTTTTGTCCCTCGGGTGTTACCATGACACATTTATGTCTTAAAATGTTTGTACAATGTGTGAATGTATATCTCAGCTGAATGGGTAAGGTCAAACTGCCTTAAGGTGCTCTCGAGTAACCATGTTTGTGAGGTTGCTCACAGATGACCAAAGCATTAGTTATACCTTTGTACCCAGAATGTATGCATCATGTGCATTCGAATGTAAGAATGTGAAAGAATGAGCTGTTCAATCTTTTCACTACAACACAAAATGATGGACAGAAAGCATGACAAAAGAATAAATGCTTATCTGTGAATACGAAACATCTCTGGTGTGGGCGTACTTTCTTTATATCTCCATCCAACGGCCACGACTCTACCGCAAAATCTCGCATGTGCCTCCTCTCCCTCGCATCTCTCAGTCTGACCTCCCTTGACACATACAGACAGACAGACAAATAGACAGATGCACACACACACACTCACTCTACTTGTAAGTTCTTTGAAGGCAACATCATTCACTATAACGCGCAGTTACCATGCAACGCACTGGCCACCATTCAGAGCTTTAATTCAGAGTTGCAGAGTATGCAAGACGTGTCCGCGAGTAAACGCACCCCTGAGACTGACTAAAAGATGATGTTATTGGAAAAGGTATACACAAAGCACTCCAGGTGTGGTATTACATGGTAATTGTTCATTCAGATTCAGAGTCTTTTTTTTCTTTCTGTCTGATTGTCTACAGCAGATGGCTCTCACTGAAAGAGCAGCAAGATGCAGAGAGTTTGCTTCGGTCTCCCACCATGTGCAAAGCCAGGCTGTGCTTAGCACAAACGTGTACGCATACACACACACATATACATGTGAGCCCCGGTGAGAGTGCCTTCTCTCTCAATTCCACAGTAACCTGAAGACTACTGCCAACCGGCTGTTTCATCTTCCATCCAATGCTCAATCTCCAGCCTGTTTGCGTTACAACTTGCACTGATTGCGGATTAAAGATATCAGTGTGGTGTGAATCAGGTTTGTGTAGACTACAAATACTCAACTAATCAACTAACTGAGTAAACTGTGTATGGCCGATTATGATGCATGAATCAGTCCTTTGAATGGAAGACATCTGCATCTCAACGCCCCCATTGGATGAAGTACAGTTGCGCAAATAGTCCCTTCATCATCCCACCCACCATCTGCGTGCCCATTGGCTGTCAGCCACGGCACTCAACAATGCGACACAATGAGTTGGCTTGCAATCGAGGGGTGGCGACCACGTCAATATCGCTGAATATTAGATGAAGAATGAGTCACTGAATCACATGAATGGGGAATAGGTGTGAGGAAGAAAGAAATAGGAGGCAACAACGCTTTTTGTGAATGCGAGTGAGTTTACCGGAAGTGGCTCATCACAGCAAGAGTTTGGAAGTGTTGGTAATCGCCCCCATGAAAATAAATGTCAAATAAATAGTTACTGGTACATATCTACACATACACATGAACACTCCTTTGTTGTGTTGGACATGCAGACTTTCTCTGAGCTGAAATTGCATTTTCTCTCTATGAAAAACGATTGCAAAACTTATAAGCACAAATTTCTCATTTCTAGCTGCTGCGGGAGTTGCATTTGGTATAAATTAGCAATGATTTTAATATTTTCCCACATCTCTGTCTAGCGTGCAGTTCAGCACAGCTCAGAGCTCTCGTTCTTTGTTACATATACTGTTGTTTTTTCACACTCTCTCTTCTTTCGGTCTTTCCGCTCAGTTTGTCGTCATCAGCTTCTCTCACCCCTCCCTTACCTTTCTCTCTCTCATTTTTCAATTCACTCCCTTCGTTTCCTCACTTTCTCCAGCTCTTCTTGACATGAGCTTGATGCTTTTTTCTATCCCTTATCTTCCTTGTTTTTCTCCTGTTTTCTCCCTGTTTTGGGCTTAATTATAGGGGTTCCGAAACCAGTGCTGTTGAGTAATAAACCCAAGGATCGATTTGTGTTGGAGGCCCAGAATTTAATGATGTCCTCCTTAATGATTACCAGCAGGGCTATCTGTTGCGGGAGGAAAATAAAAAGAGGAGGGGGTGCTATATCGATGCATCAACCTCCATTCATCCCGTAAACACACCGACAGGTTTTTAATCTCATATGTTTTGATGTGTTTTCAAAGTGTAAGGAGAGAGCTGTAGAACTTGCACTGCTCTATGTTGATAAAGAAAAGAGACAGTGGCTGACGTTAAAACTTGAAAGAGAACCAAAAGGGAGAGAGAAAGACAGACTGCAAGAGACATCAGCAGGGCTGAAATAGTGTGTGAAACGGTGAATAAAATGCAGAGAGGAGTGAGAGGAGATGTGAGAAATTTGAGTCACATTCTTGGCAGATTCCGGCACCACAGACATTTGGAGAGTTTATGAATTGCGTATGCAAAGTCGCACACTTGCGCGGGTGCACACATACACACTCATTTAGCCCTAATCACACATTCGCAGAGCGCTGCACTCTTCCCGCAGTGAGGCAGACGTTTTTCAAATGGAGTGCGTCATCACACTCATCAGTGGACCGTGGAGGGTTCACGTGCCTCAGCTGCCTGAATTTAAACACATACCTGTAACTTAACTGCCTGACGATACTGTTTTCATGTCAACTTAAAGAAAAGATCTTAATCCTAAACGCCCCTATTCAGTGTACTCATAAAATACTAATTAAAGCGGTCAATTAGGGGCACCCAAAATAAAAATTCTGTAATTATTTACTCAAAATGCTAAAAGTTACTCAAAAGTTACTCCTACTCCTTTTCTGTTGAGTTCAAATAAGATATTTTGAAGAATGGTCATGTGAGCAACTAGGACCAGAGCCTGACCGGCAGCCATGCTTCAAAACATACTCTACCTGCATATATTGTTTTTTGTCCAACAGGGTTGATTGCTGGTAGCCATAGACTTTCACAGTATGGGAAAAAAACTATGGCTATGGAAGTCAATTGCTGCAGTTTGGTAACCCAACATCTAGTTATGTATGTTTTAAAGCATGCTGGTCACAGGTTGCTTTAAGTTGATCGTGTGCTAGTCCTGAGCATCACATGACCATCTAAGGACCATGTTAAAATAGCTCAAACCAGCAGCCATGCTTCAAACCACACCTAACAAGCATTTGCTGTTTTTTTTCAATAGGGAACATTCTCGCAAATATTGTCTTTATGTGTTCAGCAGCTAACTAGTTCTGAAAACTCAGCAGCAGTATAGGCCTAGTTAAGTTTAAAAAATACACTTCACTGAAAGAAGTAAAATTTTGTTACAAGGAACAACTTTCCTACAGGACTTCAAAAAACAGCTCCTTTCACACTAATTTATTTAATTTGTCTAATTATAAGTAATATCCAGTAGCAAAATGAATGCAAATGAAGGACAATTCTGTCATGATTTCAGTTGTTGAAGAGATGGTGGAGGAAATTACATTGTGAACATTTTTGGAGGAAAATTACAGACTCCTTTGTTTTGGTATGCTAACTAGCATTCAAACACGTTTATTCAAATAATAGGTTTTGCAGGTCTTGCGTAGTTTAACACAAATACATGTTGATTATAAATGACCTAAAAACATATTTTCTATTAACCTTGATATTTCAGGCATGCAGCTCTGATACTGTTTCTGTTCTGTTCTTTGTCTCGTTGGCAACCAAGTACATCAACTACTAAAAAAAAACTTTCAACAGCAAAATTGTCAGAAGAGTTGAGAAAACACTACCTTCATGGCTTCTATTCTACAATCTGAAAATCACCAAAACATGATTGCAACCTCATCATCTGTAATATTTTAGTGCATTTGGTTTTATTATGCATGTGACATTTTTGGGTAGTTGGCATTAAAATTTCAAGAAGCAACAGCTAATCATGTGTGAATTATTATGTGAAACGCAGGCTACAAAGGACGCGCCAAGGTGTTACACCAAGACAGCTGCTACTAAAGGTGAATACACAGGAGTATCACTGACAAGGCTTTTGACAACCGCCAGTACCATCTGCTTGAGCATATTTCAGCAAATCTAGACCACACATTTGCTTGTATGAAGACCAAACCAGTCTCCAAATTGGATCTAACATTAGACATGAGATGCACACTTTCATCTCTAAGGAGCCGTTCATGCAGGAGGTTTTTTTTGCATTGCATTCAAAACAGCTAGACAGAGCAGAACTCAGAGGAGACAGTCTCCAGATGTTTTTTTTTTTCCTTTTCAAAGCTGAGCTATTTTTAACGAGTCATGACATCTTATAAACACATCACTTATGGCAGATGATGCTAAAAATAGAAGACATCAATGTCCTGACTAGTTCCAGAACCTAAAACAATTAAGCCTTGATGGAAAGAAATAACAACAATTAATGTGAACTCATGAGATTTGTCAATTGCCTATTTTCATAACTGTCTGCCAAAGTACCCATAATCCCTGAGGCTGAATAATTTGCATATACCAGTCTAAGCTTGACTTATAAATATGTGTAAATAGCCGTATGAAATAAATGACAGTGATTCTAAGTTTAGCACAGTTATTTCTTCTTTCTAGTGCCATATTTGTGGCACATACTATCAGGTGAGTGTTGTGAGGATGTATGTCTTATGAGAACTACTTCCCATCGACCCACACTTCACTAATAATACGGACAGTTGGTGATGACACAAATGAACTAATTAAGCATCAATACTTTCCCTTCTGAGTCCTTTGATTCTACATCCAGCATATGACTATCATGAATATCTGCCCAGTTTTTTTTCCGTTCTCATTGTGCTTTGAATACTCAGAGCTTACTATTGTGAGGCTAAAGTGACATACTTATTTTGCACTTTTGTACCACGTCCAAAGTTTGAATCATTTTATTATGTTCAATATGCAATATTAAGACCCTATACATGACTGACTTATGTCACAGGTAACATTTCCAGACACAAGCTAGAAGTCTTAATACATTATTTAACTTCAAAAATTATATTAACTTAATACTGTCTGCATCATTAGAAATATTGGAAAATTAATTAAGGTAGTTGCATTACAGTTTAGGTGCATCGTATTGTTTACAATTTGTTTTTTTTATCATTATTTGAAAGCTGAATATATAAGCTTTCCATTGTTTTGTGCTTAGGATAGGACAACATTTGGCTGAGATACAACTCTTTGAATCTATCTGAAATCTGAGGGTGTAAATATTGAGAAAATTAAATCTTTACCAAAGCATATAGCTTATAAAAAATTACATTTCGATTTATTTATGAATGAATTTTTGGCAATAAAAAAAATTTATGATTCTGACCCTTACCAAATATTTTTCTCTATAGATAAAATATGTCTGTGCTATTTAAGACAGATGGTGTGACAAATAATATTTATATGCATTTTATTTAGGTAGTCTACTATACCATTATAAACATCACCTTACAAGCTATCAGAATCTCATCTTATTGTTAGGTCAGATAAATATATTTTACTCAATTTGGACCAGGGTGTTTTTTTCCTATTTGAGCCATAAAACCCTGACAGATCAAACATGACTACTCAACTAAGATTTTATCTAGATGTTCAATAAACTTTTGAAAGATAGATTCGGAAAGCTATTATATGTCAGGCTTTAATGCTGTTTTTCAAGCTTAAAGCTTTTTAATCGATCATATGTCTATGACCATATTTATGCTTCCTTCCTGCGCTCCTTTTTAAGTCTTTTCAAATTTCAATCCCTCATCTTTCACTACACGCACACTCTTTCTCTGCATCATCTTGTCTACGTCCTCCCTGCTGCTGTTTTCGTCATCCTATTCTCTTTTGTTTAAACTCCTGCCTCTTCTCCTTCTCCACCCATTCTCGTCTCTCCTCTTCAAACTCTTTGCCTCTTTGTTCTACTTCCCGCCTCAGCCTATTTTTGCTCGTGCTTGTCTAGGCAGTGCGTAGAAGGATCTCAGTGAGTCAAAAATAACCCTGGACAGATGCAGAGTTGTGCCCTGGGACACTTATGGATCTCCTATCATCCCTCTCAAGATGGCCGACAATAATGAGTCATCCACTGTCTCTCTCCATTCATCTGCCTAGCAGCCTGTGCACTATTAAAAAATTAACCCTCTTCTTCCTACACAGACGGACGGACAGACAGACAGATTGATAGACAGACAGACAGAGAGACAGATAGAAAGATAGACAGACAGACAGATTGATAGACAGACAGACAGAGAGACAGATAGATAGATAGATCATAGACAGATAGATAGATAGATAGATAGATAGATAGATAGATAGATAGATAGATAGATAGATA
>JAUCNO010002079.1:0-14495 GCA_032353835.1 Enteromius viviparus
GTAATACCTGTCATACCCATGTCATTATACACATTAGTGTCCTCATAAACACACACACACACACACACACACACACACACACACACACACAGTAGGCTAGCTCCTCAGAGAAGTCTTACATAATACAGAGAACACGCTTTAAGATTCATCCCATAATTTATTGATTAATATAGACATATACATGATACTGTGATCAATTATATAACAAAATAGAGAATGTGAGGAATATCAGCTGAACATTTGGCTGCAAAGCATCGTTAGTGTGTTTGAACCCGACACGGACGGCAAACATGCAGCGGCTGCTTTGAGATCAGAACAGACATGATTCACAGCGTTCACAGCCGCGGAGTTAGTGCTCAGGAGATACGCCGCTCTGTTAATGGCAAAGAAAAGCATCACAGTGTTACATTTACATGACATCACGGTAAAAATGAATAAATAAAGACATTAATATATTAATATTTCAGATTTTTGGTTGTCAGTCTATAGACTAAAAATAACACTATTATATTCACTATTCAGTAATGCCTTTGATGTAGTTCACAATGAAATCTTCAATCATACAGTAATTCACAGTCTAAGTCACAGGCGGTTTGCTACATCATCTGTTAGTACAGTGAGAGGTTAGTACAGCTCTTACCTACAGTATATGTTCTGGGCACGTCTCAGTACAGTCTGTTAACTATTATCATCTTTATATCGAACCCTACACCTTGTTAGTTTGTTCACCCCAGTCAAACAGACATCTTTTACTCGTGTGCATAAGTCTGAAATCAAACACTGGTATCCTAATAGAAATGTCTTATGACCTTTGCAATTCTGACAATAAACTTAGAATTCAAGAAATCAGAAATCTGGCTCTTCGTCTGAGTTTACACCTTGATTAAAAGTAAATGCAACTTTTAATAAATCACAACAGACTTACAGTTAACATTTTTTCACCTAAATAAATAATAAAAGAAATTCTGTATTGCAATTCTTGTTTTTTTCCCTCTGAGATATAAACTCAAATTTAGTATTTAGTAAACTCAGAATGGCAAGAAAAGGTCAAATCTATTATTTTTTGATGCATGTTCTATAGCAGAAATGTTCACACTGCTCTTTATCGTTCGGTAAAAGCATACAGTGACCATCTCTCTGAAATCTCATACACTTCACGGTCTGCTTTCACCGTCCGGCCTCAGATCAGTGTGAAGATGTCTGCGCTGCCGAGAGTCTCTGCTGATTTGTGAGTGACACCGATGGTCAAATGAACTAACACGAGTGTAACTGAGGCTGAAGCCTGTGATGTATTTCACAGAAGAGCCCTAATGGTTCAGTCCAGTCAAGCGCTACCGACATCAAGACCGTAGAGACACAGAACCTGAGCAGATCAATGCGCTCAGTCAAATCAGCTTGAATTATAGAAATGAATTAATTCAAGCCTTGCTCTCAGAGAACATCTGTAATGGATTTGATCCCGGACCATCTGAGCTATTAAAGTAAAGTAAGATACTGAGAGGTTTATAAAACAAGACGAATAAACTTGTCAATGGAGTCTTTTTTGGAAAACACATTATTTCTGCTCAGATGCTCGAGTTATTTTGTAACTAAGCTGTGCACCAAATAACAAGAAGTTCTGATAATTAATACTGGATCGGTTTCATGTCTAAACCAAAGATCACATCATTCACTTGACCTGCACCGGTCTCCTGCACTAAACGTGGTCCTCGACTGAAAATACTGATTCCCACTGAACACAGAGTTTAGTTCAGGATGCCTGCGCTGGGCGTCTAGAGGAGCTGCTGCTGCTGCTGGCCGTGTTTCTCGCTGTGGAATACGTGAAGGGTTTGAGAGGCAGAATCAGTCCAGTGGATGAGCTCCAGCAGAACTCTGTAGGTCCAGATCTTAGCAGCAAAACTATCAGAACCTTCAACTTCATCCTGACCCTGAAAATCACAACAGATGCTCAACATGAGATCAGAGGCTGCACTGAACCGATACAAAATACAGTAAATACAGTAACATTGTGAAAAATGTAGCAGTAAGAAAAACACTTTTATTCACCAAGGACACGTTGAATTGGCCAAAAGTAAGAGTACAAAAGATTACTATCAAATAAAATGTTCTTTTGAACTTTCCATTCATTTTTCAATCCTAAAAAAACTATCAGTTTCCACAAAAATACAGAGCAGCACGCTGTGTTCAGCACTGATAATAATCAGCAGTAGATCAGTATGATTTCTGAAGATCATGTGACTCTGATGATGAACATCACAGAAATACATCACACTATATATAATTCAAAACAGAATCATATTTAACGTTTTGTTTGTATTTGATCAATTAAAAGCTGCCCTGGTGAGCAGAGAGAATTCATTCAGAATCAAAATGTCTTGATTAACCCAAACTTTTGACACATGGGTAAAAACATGTCTTACTCTACCGTTCTCGGCTGGCTGTCCTGTTATACTTGTAAAAGAACTCGTCCCGGTGTGTGTGTGTGTGTGTGTGAGACAGCACATGACACATCCTGCGTGTGTGTGTGTGTGTGTGTGTGTGTGCAGAGTTAAATAAAGTCATCAGCAGTCTGTATCCGCAGAGCTTCTAGATAAAATACAAATTTACACTCCCACTCCGGTCATTTTGGGGCATTATAGAGCACAGAAATAGATGAGACGTGCCCTTCACGCCGACACACAACATGAAGGGACTTTCTGATCATGAGCCAAACGTCTGTTGATAGGAAACGTCTAAAAACATTGGTTTGCTGTACTGAGATGGGCTTCATTTACTGGTGTGTGAAGGAAAGCGCACGTCTGCCACACATCCTGATGTAGGAGATCCGCGGGACAGTGTTGGAGGGTCTGCAACTAAAAGTAGCACCGCTGTTAACATCCCTACATTAGTCAGGGTAGTGTGACCGTAGTTCAGCTGCTGTTACAGTAAACCGTGTCCCGTGACAGAAACCTACAGTGCTGTGTTTCTAGTGTTGTTGTTGTGCTTGCAACTTCACTAATCTGAACATTACTTTCACATGAACTGCCCCTTGAATCACCTCTCTGAATTGCTCAACCTTACTATTGTTACAGTATATTTTATACTTGCATTCATGTTTAATGCATTTCCTTTAATCAGAAATTCATTCAAACACTAATGTTTTCTTTAAAGCAAAAATTACTTAAAAATACTAAAATTAAATAAATATATTTACAAATACATATTTTATATCAAATCAATGTATTTTCTTTTTATTTCAATTATATTTAATATTAGACATATTTCATTCTAAATTCAATTATTTCGTGTTCTGTTGGTTCGTTTATTCTGTCTGCGTCATTAGATTTTCAAGTTTTATTTCATATTTTTATTTTGTTGTACTTTATTTATGGCATGACATCCTAATAATGTCATTGTATGTAAGTTTGTAGTCTTGTAGTGCTGCAGGTCAGCTTTGGTAGAGCACAGCTTCACTGCAGCGCTGTCGGCTTCTGGAGGCCTGTGACTTACAGGAAAAGGGATTAGGGTTTAGCGCTGCGGGTTTGATGGGCGCCCAAATGCTTATCGCTGTTTCTGTGTCAACTCCGGCAGACCAAATAGAGAGCGGGATTCAGAGTTCAGGACTAAAGGGAAAGAAACATTCCTTTCGAGCAGCATGTTACTCCAAACAATGAGAACGATTCAGCTTTGCAGGATCATCACCATCAGATAATAACCGTGTTTTCTTGTGCTGTATGGATGCTGTATGGAAGCTTTAATCTGCTTTGTCAATGAATAACAGCAAACAAGTTTCACTGAATTTCAGTAGGATAACAGGATAAACCCTGTAACTAATATAACATTCAAAATACATTTTCACTGTGTTTTTTTGGAATTGAGTTTCAATAAAAACTACTGTCAATGATATATCAACAAACCCCACAGTAAAGCCCTTCAGAATATACAGTGTCCTCCACTAATATCAGCACCCTCGGTAAATCTGATTTATATAATTGAAAACAGGGAGAAAAACTCCAATGCATGTTGGACACAATTATTGGCACCCTGTTATTGCTCCGTCCTTTTCCTAAGATAACAGCTCTGAGTTTTCTCCTGTAACGCCTGAAGAGTTTAGAGAACACCTGATAAGAGAAAACAGACCATCCCTTCATCCAGAATCTCTCCAGACCCTTTAGATCCCCAGCTCCATGCTGGTTCTTCTCTTTAGTTCTCCTCACTCAGGGTTCAGCTCAGAGGACTGGGACAGACATGGCAAAACTCTGATGATTGTGTTTGAATTAATGTCCCAACCATGATCCATTATTAGATTTCTAACAGAGTCAGTGAATTATTGATTTGTTATCTGCTGGTATTTGATAGAATCCATGATGTGTGTCTAAACAAGACGTCCAGGACCTCCAGCAGAAATATAGACCCACAACATCACAAACACAGCAGTATTCTTCACTGACACATCCAGTACTTCTTATCCCTGCGTTCACCAAACACATCTTGTTTCATCTGATCATAGAAGCCAGTCTCATTTGTAGTTCCAGTCCTGTCTGACAACTGAACATGCTGGAGATTGTTTTTGGACGAGCGAGGATCATTTTTCTTACACAACATGTGCTGATGTAGGGGATGTTTGACTATTTTTAAAGGTTTTCTGACACTAAGACACAACTATTTTCTCCAGTTCTCCAGCTGTGGTCACTCAAACTCTCCTCCTCGCTGTGTATTAGGAGGATAGAGACACACGTCCTCCTGCAGGCAGCTTCCTAACACTGTAAGTTGATTGGAAATTATTGCCCTGATGGTGGAAATGTCATTTTCACTGCTCTAGCTCTTTTCTTAAAGCCACTAATTTGTGAAGCTCAATTATCTTTTATTCATTGGTTTTTCTCATTGTGTTGATGATTAAGGGATTCTGGGCTTTGTTTTCCCTCCTCTATACATTTATGTGAAACAGGAAGCCAGGGCTGGATAAGTTCATGTCCATAATCACCCTGGAGTGCTGAACATAGTGAATATGAATGGGAATATACTTCAGAGATATTTTACTTAAATTCTAGGGGTGCCAATTGGTAGAAAACAAGTATTGGATAAAAACATTTATTTCACAATGAGATTTTCTCCCCATTTCAATAGTTTTAATTCAGTGATAGGTTAGACGTTTGTAAAAGTCAATATTAGTGGAGGGCAGAATAAAACTGAGCTGTGATGACTTTAAGTGCTGCTGAAGTGAGGAAAAAAAGGGGCCTTTAAAGATATATACTGTAATTGGAATCTACAAATGCAAATAAATTAAATGCAATTAAATAAATAAATAAAAATCTGCCAAACCTAATTAAACTGCCATGTTTGGTGTCTGTAAGTGCTGCTGAAGTGGAGATAAAACAGCCTTTAAAGACGCTAATGCAATTTAAATCTACAGAATAACACTAAGCATATCATTAACACTTAAACGTCTTGAAATCTTGGTTCCTGACCGTTCCAAGACTCCAAAAAGTTGACCGTTTAGTGAAGCTTGTTCTTGACTCCACTAAATCTTACAAATACCATAACAGAAACATGCTAAGTTAACACACTAGTTCATCAGAAAAACAATGCTACTGTCAGTTTATCCTTTGAAAATGTGCGGTGCGTTTGGTTTGTCAAACCCACCCACTGCCACTTTATACAAGTGAATTTCGGCCCCCGGGGTTGCCAGTTGGTAAAAAAACACATGGTCACACGCACTCATTTCTGTTGGTGTTGCCAATCTGGCAACCTGCAGCCAGGTGAAAAAAAAATCCCTAGCCAATAGTTTTGGCTGCAATACCTGCTTCAACCACTAGTTGTCAACCCTACATACAGCACCATTAAAGTGCTCTATTTTCACTCAGTAATATGTAATAAACTAAAACTGATTTTTAGCACAATATGATGATGTACTAACATACATATCCATGGGGTCTCTAAACAGCGCATCGGAGTACTCTTAGATGTTGTCTAAAGAAATACTAAATTATTGCACAACAATAAAGTGCTTTGGGTATATTATGGAAGTGCACTTACTTACTCTTTTTTTTAGTTTGTTTTGTTTTTTAACATGGGCTACAGTTGCATAAAAGTTTATTTCCTCAACTTTTCTCCTTTTTATTGGGTGGGGGTTCAGACAGGGGTTCATTTTAATATAAATTACAGCATTTGTTCTATGTTTGACAACTAGCCCCGCCCTCTTCCAGACAACGCTCTCTACAAACACATCCGAACAGAATCACAGTCAGCTTGCGCATTACCTCGGTGCACTGCAGCGGCGGGGACGGCGGGCAGCCTCCTTCTC
The DNA here is from genome assembly GCA_032353835.1 of Enteromius viviparus. Classification (NCBI taxonomy): domain Eukaryota; kingdom Metazoa; phylum Chordata; class Actinopteri; order Cypriniformes; family Cyprinidae; genus Enteromius; species Enteromius viviparus. The sequence continues at coordinate 6,284 of JAUCNO010002079.1, forward strand.
CGTTCTCCAGCAGGGCCCTGGTGCTGTGGACCAGATGCCCAAGCCGGTCCTTGACGGTCTTCCTCAGGCTCTCATACTCTCCCTCCAGCTCCTCGCCCATCTCCTCCACCTCTCGGCTGATCAGGCACTCCAGCAGCTCCATGCAGCGGCGCAGGGCTGAGCGCACATGACCCACCTGCTCGGCCGTGGTCAGGGCCTCGGGGCACAGGGCCAGGGTCACCAGACGCTCGCCGCCCGGTGCATGCTGGGACAGGAAGCTCTCCCGCTCTTTCTGAGGAGGAGGAGGAGGAGAAGGGCTGTAATTAGTTATTACAGGAAAAGTGGCCCTTTAGAGGAAGATTAGTCACTCGGAGCACCCACCCCACGCTTACGGTTAATGCGCTATGATCCATGTGTTCCCACGTGTGCCCCAAACACCTGTAATTAACCGAGCGGCCCTCTGAGTCACAAATGCATTCGATATCAATTATGCATTGCGTATTACGCCAACTCTTCAGACGAACCCAAAAATGGCTCTGACGTCTGCGTTAACGGCTCGCGCACAGCAAACACCGACGCATCACGCATAGTGAGGATAGCTGGATAAAGAAACGCTGAAATATTACTCCCACTTTGCTAGTTTGGTAAATTCCACAAATACGTGGAAAGCCAATGTATTTCTTTTCCTCAAATTGACTTTTTTTACTCAAATTTAATTATCCACATGTATACGTGTCTTACATGATGTACTGTTATTCTTATTGCTTTTTGTTTTAGTTATTTTATTAGTAAAAACATTTCTAACAACTTCTGCTGTACATGTCATGTGTAAAATGTAAATGTTGTATTTGCATAAAAATACATATTTGTATATTAAAAAAATAATAATTAGAATATTGAATGTACAGAAAAGTGCATAATATTTGAAATTGCATTTTGAATAGTGCAGTTATTGCACAAGATATATGTTTTTTGCTCCCGAATGTAGGAGAAAGCGTTAAATAAAACCTGACTACTAACTTCAGAATGTGGTTTAATCTACATTATTTCAATTAACATTTAAAAAAACTAATATATTATATTACATATACATATAAACGTTAGTATATATTTTTAAAATGATTCAAACAAAAACTGTGAATAAATCAAAGATTATTGAAGTATGTTTCATTAGTTGTAATACTACAGGGTATATATATATATATATATGCACATGATGTGACATTTGACAGTGTGACAGTTTATTACTTTAATAATTTATTCCTCAGGTAAGCTGTGATCCAACTGAAAACATTTTGAAGCAGAAAAAACTGTAGTATTACAACAGGTGACGTATATTTCAATAATCTTTAATTTATTCACCGTTTTTGTTTGAATCATTTTGGAAATGTACTAATGTTTATTCACAGAAAACATTTCCCTGCAGTATTTCAGCACAAATGAAGACAGATGTAGGCCTGCAGGTTGGTGATCATCAGCAGATGTAATAAACAAGCGCTCTGCTGCTGGACACTGCTCCTGGATCAGTGTGTGAAGGATTCCTCAAAACCTTGTGTTTTCATTAGTTTAGTGTTTGTCGGTCACTTGAGTTACTGCTAAACAACACTGCCGTCATGAACGGGAGATTATCACATTATTAATTGAATAAATGCAGAAATCGTAGTAATGTTAGGTACCTGCCTACATAGCACTGCAGAGCACAGCAGAATGAAGCTTGATGATCAAAGATGATGCCTGAACCGAATAACGGCGGCCGGTCGTACTCACGTAGAGCTGGAGCAGACGCGTGCAGTCGCGGTGCAGTAAGCGGGCTAGAGCCGCCGCTCTGTCCGTCGCCGAGCGCCCTGAGTCCGCTGCTCCCTCCATCGCGTCGCGCCGCCGTGACCGTGCCCTCGAGCCTTAAATATCAGCAGATAGCGGAGAGCTCGCGAGCGCCGGAGGGCGTGATGACGTCACCCCGCGCAGGTTCCGAGAAATTAAAAGCTCCGGGACTCGCGCCAGCTTTATTGAAAAGAGCCGTAATTAAACGCGCCAGAAGTGCGTCATAATAACTCAGCACTGACACCTGAGCGCGCGTCCCTGTCTGTGTGTTAAACAGGGCGAGACATGTCCACTCGTCCCGCCACTGAGACAGAGAGACGCGGCACAAACCGATTTTAAGATTTGTTTTGCCTTTGCTATGTGAGTTTATCATTATTATTTGGACATCTGAAAGATTTTAACTAACTTAATCCTTAAACTAGAAAATAATGTTAAATTAATTTATTTTTGTTTTTTTGCACAAACAAAACTGAAGTTGAGTCACTGATGTCACATGGACTGCTTTTACCGTGTTTCTGGATCTGATATCGTTTCATTTGTGTAGCTGTCTGTGGAGGGACAGATAGCTCTCTGACAGCATCAACAATATCTTCATTAGTGTTCAGAGGCCATAAACTTATTCTTCATGTTAAGAGAGTGTGTCAAGAGCTGGCCTGTTTTATATTTTGTATTTACCTTAGATTAATATACATTTTTATGTAACTGAAATTAAAAAAACGAAAATTAACTGACTAACTTTTAAGACTAGTCTTAACCTTATATGCAATGGCCCCTGAAGATGAACGAGGTCTTCTGGGTTTGGAACCACATTCATGACAGAATTATCATTTTGGGGTGAACTAACCCTTTAATCAGGCAGCTTTTTGTTTTTTTTTAAAGGATACTCAAAAATTAAAATTCTATTATGAACTCATGATCACTTTAATAAAAAAGATTAGAAAGGCTTTATGCAGGCCTATAAGCAAAAATAATTTGTATAATTTCAATAAAAACGTCAAAATCACATGAAACAATGATATTTTGCAGGACATAAAATATAAAAAAGTAAGACTTCCAGTTATTTTAGCTGCACAATTACTCTCTGTTGTGCTGTGTGATACTGCATCATCATATATGATATCATCTTATCATATCATTCATTATCATAATCATAACTGTTACATTAAACATTATATAACATCTGTGCAGCAAAAGAAGGTTAATGAGACATCACAATATTACTCAAAGATCACCAAAACCTCTTTAAAATGAAACGAGCGGATCCATGTGCAGATTCTTTCATGAAGGACCGAGCTGGGTGGTTCTGACGGGTCGTGACAGCAGCACACATCCACTCTGATGGAGCTCGTGGGCGATCGTAACACAAACACTCACTGATGATGGAGAGACTGCTAGCACATCAGTTCACTTCAACTCAGTCAGGGAAAGATTTCCAAAGCATTGCCATATTAAAGGGTTAGTTCACCACCTTCGTTCATCTTCAGAACACATAGAAGATATTGTTGATGATGTCAGAGCTATCTGTCCCTCCACAGACAACAACACAGCTGAAATGATCTCAGATCTGTGACATCAGTGGATCATCTTCAACAGAAATAGCATAGACCAGGGAGCTGATGACATGAGGATGAGGAATTAAATTAAATAGCTTTCCAGCAATTATTTAAACAATAAAACAATTTAAACAGCAAAATATAAAGTGAACATACCACATTTTGCAGGTGTTACCTGCTGCTAATCACGTTCAACATTCACTGCATAGCCAATAAATTTCCAATAAATTTATTGGAAACAAGCCAATTAATTTGTACGACCACACAACCCACCCTAAACCTACCTGTTACAGATGATGTAAAAACACGACTCAGAGGGTTTTATGAGTTCTCTGGGTTCTTATATTCTCACGCAGCGCTCCACACACTGAGCTGCACCAGCCCTAAACTACAGCCACAAACCACCTACGATTAGTTGGAGGACAGGTTGAACTTGAACAAATTCCCAAATAGCACATAACTTATAAAAATATTATTAAAATTATATTACTCGAGAAAAAAAAATGACACGATAACAAAATCATAGATCTCTGGAACTCCAGACATTTGAAGATTTTAAGCTAGACAAGGCCAACATGAAGTTTGTTCCAAATGTTTACCCCATCTAGTTCGTCTTATTCTGCTTTCTTGTTTTCTCTCCCCTGGGCACCAGAGGGCGTCGGTGTTAGATGTTCTCTGATGAACTGTGTCTATCAGGGAGCTGATGCATGTGAAAGCGGCTGCGCGAGGAGTCAGGAGAGCAATAAGATAGTGGTTTATTTATTTTTGTGGGACAATCTCGCTCTCTTTGTAATAAAAAAAAGAAATCCTTCGTGTTGGGTTCTGCAGCTGAATGAGCCTACTCCGCCTATGCCCAGGACCGGCCCGACAAGTTTTATAAATATATAATATATATAAAACTACATAGTATAATAAATTATTAAACATCTTAAAATGACAGTGTGGTTTTATTGTGTTAGTTTAAGAAAGCATGAGTGACGTACAGAAACTGCAAAAATAAAAGCCTGTCTTGTTATTCCTGTCTTGAGTCAGAAGTGTTCTCAGACCGAGCGAGACGCCCCAGAGCCACAGACACTATTTACTCTACTGAGTGAAAGTTTATCCACTTCTGTCAAGAGAAACAAACAGCAGGAATGTCTGCTGTCACAATGTGCCAGAGTCATAAACCTCTGCATAATTTCACACAAGCACCAATCTCCTAAAGCATACTTACTTTATAACTCGCATTCCAACCAGCTAGTTAAATCAACCAGATGTCAAACCTGAAGTGGTGCGGCACGCGCTCAAAGAGCACGAATAAAAGAACACAAGAGAAAAAAAACAAGACGGATTACTACAATTAATCATGGCTTTTCTCATGCTTGTCATTTCCGGATGCATGTTTTTGATTTCAGTTGCATTTTACAGAATAGAAGCGCGGTGTAGAAATTAGAATGTGCCGTTTATAAATGTAATTACTTCGATGTCCAAATGGAAAATCTAGAGCTGGTGGTCAAACATGCACTTCTGATATGAACTATGCTGGTTCAGTTTTATTGTTGATCTGTAGAGGGCGCCAGGAACACATGAAAGCGAATGCTGATCACGTGACCTGATGAGCTCAGACACACTCAGATACCATCATCATAACACTGAGGAAAAAAAAGAAAGTCACGTCTTTGTGAAAATGATACATCTCAACAGACAAAACACACCCAACAAGCAGCAATAATATCAGCAATGCTGTTAATATTAATATTGAATTAGCTTTTATTTCATATTTTCATCAAAATTTTAGTACAATTTTGTATTAATTGCTCTCGTCAGTTTAGTTTTTATTTGTTTATTTTAATATAAGGTTAAGTTAATTTATTTAATTACTTTTAAGGTTAATTTCTTGTTATTTAAGATTTAGTTATATTTTATTTCACTTAATATATCAAATATATTAAACTGCATTAGTAATATGGATTGATTTGGCGCGACTCTAAAGATGGTTTTCACAGTGTTTTGATTCTCCCTCAGATTCAGATGTGTAATAGTTGAATATCCTCACAAACTATGATTATTTATTCAGCTTGATTTATTTTTTGGTCCATGGTCACATATGTTAAAGTAACTTTACTTAAAGTAAAGTATTTAAGTTTTTCATCTAATATTTTACACACACACACACACACATATATATAGCCTATATATAGCTACATTTCATTAAATAATTTTGATGATACTGCCTGGCCTACAATCCTTCAAGTGAACTACTTACACACGTGTCAAATGTCAGGGACAGGACACAGCTCATGTTGAAGACCATGACACTTTGGAGAGCTTGAGAAAAATGCGGTTTGCCAGGTGAGGCATCTCACAAAAATGTGGAGTTCCTGCTCTGATGTGCAGGCCGCGAGCGATACGTCAGAGAATTACACAATCAGCGTCTGAGAGACAATGCAGGTATCAGTTATTCTGATTTCACAGGTGTGTTTAATCTCTGCTCCGATGCACTCCGGTGAAGACACAGTATGCTCAGCGTTCCTTTAAACATGTCCCTGAGAAAACCAGCAGAAAATAAAAGTCCCAGGGAACCAACCAGGCTTTAATGTGTACTTCTAGATGTGATTTCAATGCATCTTTGCAACAAAACACATTGATTATCATCAATGAACACCAAAGGCATCTGATAGGACACCACCGGAAGTCTGAGACAGAAGCTGATCTTAAAATCTGAGAGCGAGAAAATGGCTTTATTTAGCTAATTATGTCATCTGGAAAATATGAATATGGTGTTTGTGCTTCAGTGTAAGAAAATCTGACAATCACACGATCAGTGACACTAGGAATTAAATATTAAATATAATCTAGTGTGAAGCCCTAAAGTGGAGATTAAAAACTCATTAGATAACTAAACTCACGTGATTGATCTATTAAACAACCCTCGGTAAAACCCTTCAGAATATAGATTTTATTTTAATAACGATACATCTAGTGTCTGTAAGTGCTGAGGTTTTGACTCGTGTGTCTCGTGTGTATTGTAATTGAAATCTACAGATGCAAATAGATAAAGTGTAATTAAAATAGAGCTTGAATGTTTTCGTTTCAGTTCTGCTCTGAGGAATAGGATATGTTGCCTTGCCTGAATGCCTCACAGATATCAATCTGAGACGTGATAAAGTCATTCCAATGAACCGAAACTCAGCTAAATCTAGAAGAGTCCCCTACATTAGACTGAGAGATGAAACAAACAAACAAACGCCCGCACAGACACCTACAAACACACACACAGCATGAGCCGATCACATGCCCCGTCCAATCCACAGCAGGGTGTGACAGACATGAGGAACCAGATCAATCTGTTCATTTCCTTGCTGACATTCAATAAATAAATCACGCCCAGTGAAACCTGATTCTCTCTGTCAAAAAGAGATTTCATTCTAATTCACTGGAGAACTGGTTGCTTTATATTTGGTGTTCTTAACTGCTATGTACTTACATCAAGAACAAATGTACAGCGCACTTATAAATTAGTTTTGGAAAACATTTCTGCTGGTATTGAGAAGGGATACGGGTAAAGTTATAAATCTAAATACAGATGTAACTACCTATTTGTACTATTTAAAAATAAACGAGTACAATGTCAAAACATGTCAGTGCATTATTGGCTCACTTTCACTCATTATAATTTATTATAGTGTAAGTATACTGAGTAATATTCATTACTATGCTTAGGGTTTGCCTTGTGGTTAGTCACATGTAATTATGCATGTAATGTAAAGTGTTACTCGTTATTATGACAGTAATTTGGTTACGTGGTAAATGTTGATATTGACCCTTAAAATGACTTGCTGTAGGATTTACACATTCACAGATACAGATGAATTCAGTTATACATTTCAAAGTAAACAGACTGAACGTATTTTTGTTAAACATGCTTTCATAATCTTTGTTTTAGTTACAAACAGGAAACTCAGTAACCTGGGGACAAAGCCTCGAGTCTTAAATAACATGTTGTGCCAACGAACACTTACAAAAATAGAACACAGATACAGATGCAGCTTTTATTTTGGCATATTTTGCCCTCATAATGCTGTGCATGCTTGCCATTGCAACACTTATTGCTTTGAAAGCATCCGTGACGTCAAGAGTCAAGCCTCAGAGGACGAGGACGCTCTCCAGAATCAATAGTGTTGAGTGTTTGAGTCACAGCTATCCGCCTACACACCGACACTTATCAAAACCAGCAGACCTCAGGACAAGCTGCTTTACTATCCTTTCTTCCCCGCATCAAAGGAGATTAACAGAACAATAAAGAGCCAGAAGTATTTGACAAATCGTTCAGACATATTCTTCAAAACAGACGATGTAATGAAGCGGGGTGATGACCTTGCATCTGAAAACAACAACACACAATGTTTCTTTCAGTACTTTTTGTGTCAAGATTCAAGCTGTTACTAAATACCAGGACAGCTAAACTCCTGAGCTTCACAGTGTCTTAGTTTCCAAAAACTGACATGCAAATATTTGGCAAGGAAGCTGAATCATCTTAAGAACCTCTTAAAATCTATTCATGCTCTGCCCTCTGTATGATAGATGACAGGCGCTTAACAGGACATTTACCCTCAGGTGAAGTGTTTGAGATACAGTAAAGTCTCATTACACTACCAAAAAAATGATACGCATGTGAAATGTGTTTGTGGTTTCTCACACACACACACACACACACACACACACACACACACACACACATATGTTGGTTTTTGTGATTTATGAGGACTCTCCATAGGTGTAATGGTTTTTATACAGGACAAACACACTGTGCTTAACCCCGGGTTATCTGCGTTCTAAACACCGCTTTTAACCCCGGGTAAAGACGCGTTTCACACCTG
>JAUCNO010002080.1:0-14481 GCA_032353835.1 Enteromius viviparus
ACAATTGCTGGCACTATCAATGACTGTATATATATATATATATATATATATATATATATATATATATATATATAAAACAAATTCTGATTTATATATATACACATACACACATAAATATACTGTATATAATATTATAATATAATAATAATTATAAATAAATATAATTATATATATATATATATATATATATAAATTAGTGTATTTAATTTTTTTTTAAACATAATATAAAATAGATTTGTTTTGTAACTGTATGAATCCAAGAATTCATTAATCATACCAAAAAAAAAAAAATCATACTGACAAAAACATTTGAAAGTTAGTGTGAATAAGCAAGATATTTAGAAAATGTGCAAAAGGAAAAGATTATGGATGCATTGGCCGGGAATCGAACCCGGGCCTCCCGCGTGGCAGGCGAGAATTCTACCACTGAACCACCAATGCGTTCCTGGAAGCCTTCTGCTGCCCCCTGGCTTCCAACTTGAGGGCCCCGTCAAATGCAGCAGCTAAACTGCCCACTAGATGGCACATGCTAATCTCTCTTTAACTATCTTGGAGCTTTCCTCAGCAATTACATTTACTCTCTAGGTGGCACACTTCAATCTAACTACCTTAAAGATGCCTTTAGTAATTACGTTTGTTCAGTAGGCAGACTTTTCTCCCATTGATAGACAGGGGGCGACACAGTCCTTCCAGAAATGCATTGGTGGTTCAGTGGTAGAATTCTCGCCTGCCACGCGGGAGGCCCGGGTTCGATTCCCGGCCAATGCAATCACTTTTCTCTTACCTTTTTATGTTACTTTACTTCCACACATTGAAATAAAAAATCTAAATTCCAAAGTATAAATAATGAAAAAAAAAACCTGCCATTCAGATCACCCTCTTTCTTAGATGGAGTCCCATCGCCCGAGGGAGAAGATTTGGTCTGTGATTCTTCATCATCTTCATCGTCTTCAGGAGTCACAAGCTTCATCAGGCTATGATTACATGCACTGGCAGCCTCTTTAGTACCTGGAGATGGTTTATTGAGGAACACTGACAACTAATACTAACAGAACGATGATAATACCTCAAACAAAACATACTCTCAGCAGCAAATGCATTTTATATTATATGTTCAGCCACAAATTAGGATACTCTTTTTGCGGTCATCATATGAAAGGCAAGGCAACACTGCTGTCAGTATGCCAGAGGAATACGGCAGTACCACTCTTCCAGCAAGCTGAATGAATTCTCTCATCCATGTCATCGACGTCAACTGGATGAGATCGTTAGCTGCAGAAAGACAAAATAAAAGAATTACAACACCTATCTATAAAAAGAACTATAGAGAATTTTTAAATCTGACTCACTCGACTTTGATTCATCAGACACTTGACAGTGGATTACTAATATGTTGGCCATTTCCGCAAATTTGACACTGGATGGATTCTTCTTAATTTCTTTCAGAAATTCGCCCAAAACCACCTCACACCTATTAATAGCAGTTGTTATCACTCTTTAAAAATGAAAAAAAAAAGAGGAAGAGGGAGATACTGGGAAATGTAATGAGACATACATCCGCCTAATCTCTTTGCTGCTGTCACCAAGAATTTGAAAGAGTCCGTCTAGAAATTCTGGCAGATAATCCAGGAGGTTGATATCAGGAACCGACTCCAACACGTGGATCTGGAGTCAAACCATCAGAGGAAATCACATAACTATTATCATTATAAGTTGAATTTGAAGTAGTAAAACAACTAAAAACCAAACTACTGAAAAAAAAACGTAAGCTAAATAGAAATATATAAAGCAAATATAAAACAAAGATTGGAGAAACTCACCCATGAGATAATGAATTGGCGGGCATACTGGTTGTTTGAGTAAATCCTCTCACGCAACAATGGGACAAAAGCCACTAGGTCAAATTTGTTGCTCTCTGTCACAATGTCCTTAAAATAAAAAGTATATAAGAATTATTTCAGTTGATACCGCTAAACTTCACATTTCAGGAATTCACATTCCTCATTTCAAACTCACCTTAAGAAGCCGATCCAGGAGCTCAGATCCACTCTTTACGTTTGGATCAGGATCTGCAGCGAGCTGTAACAGATAACATGCAAGGTGAGTCTTAGGGACAGGAAGAGGGAATTCCAATACAAACGTTAGGAATGACTGTGCAATGAAAATTCCAATGAAAATTATGTAAAAAAATAATAATAATTAAAAAAACTCCTTACATTTTTATATTGGAAAAGATTCTAACAGAAGAAAATAACATCTTATCAATTTTATTACATTATATTATATAAATATTATATTATTTATTAATAATATTTTTTTTTCATTTTTATTCATTTCAGTTTCCTTTTCAAAACCTTTTTCCTATTTAGCAGTAATTTGTTTTAATTAATATTTTTTAGTATAAAGTAGTAAATTCAAATAATTTCAGTTAGTTGACAAATATATTTTTTCACCTAATATTTTATTTAAATTACTGTAAACCAAACTACTTTTGATAGTTTTAGTCACTGCTACTTTATGACCACAGAGATGCTAATATAATTTTAGAATTTTTTTGTTTAGTTTTTTTTATTGTCTATATCATTTTTTACTGTTTTTTTGCTTTAGGAATTATTTTACTATATTTAAATGGCATTAACTACTAAAAGAAAAAAATCCAAACTAACATGGAATAGCATGTGTGATTAATTTCTACCATTCATGCATTTATCTAGACACGAAGGTGCATCAGTTTACCTTGCTAAGCCCATCAAACAGCACATTGAAGTGGGGCAGCACTGCTCCCCTGGCAACCTTCACTATATTGTAAAGGGCTTCACAGGCGTAGTAGCGTAGACGGCTGTCAGAATCATTGAAACACGTCAGAACCGGATCAATAAGTTCTTTCAGGTACAATCCAGAATCCTGAACAGCACAAAAGATAAGATAAACATAAGCCAAGCCTCAGTATTTGCTTTGGAACTTGCAGCAAATATACTAGTATTCAATTGTGTATTGAGGAAGTATTTAATTAACATACTTTTCCCAGGGCAATGGAGCACGCTGCCAGTCCAATGAGGCCTCCTTTTCGGCTGTGAGGGTGCTGGGAGAGCGCAAACTCTGTGGCTAGTATCTGGATGACATGTCTGATCTGTGCAGAGTTGTTCTGGGCCACGAATTCCCGTACAAGCCTGACAGAAGATTGGGAAGAAGCGGATAAATGGAGTACAAGTTAAACATAGCATTTTAATAATTCATTTTAAACACTATCTGGACTTCAGTGCTGTTTGGACTGTGGGCTATTGATCATAAGCATGACTAATGAGATCATGTGGCATGTCAGATGACCAGCTCTTCATGTGAGCAAAGTAACATCAACCAATTACTTATTACAGACAGAAACTAACTATGCATGATAAACTAGAATTTAACACGCTGTAGTATGCGACAGTGGAGCAACATGGGACTAAAGAAATCCAAAAGCAGGCACTTTAATACTACATATTGTAATTTGAAAACATTTCCTCTCGTGCATGAATATAAACAATGACTATGACTCACTTTTCAATCTCAAGAGCTGCCACCTTCCTCTTCTCGTACAGTTTGTCGTTGAGAGCTCTCACAATGTTTGGTGTCAGTGGAGAAAAATCTTTTTCTGTATTCATTTTCGCAGAGTATTTCCGAACAAAAACTTAAATTACGCATAAACAACAACTATTAGCTGTTAAAACTGACTCTAAGCCCAGTGAATAAAGAGAAAGTCTCATTAGATGACAGTTCAGTTAGTGTGTGACTGAAAAAATGTATTAATGTTTCTTCCAAAAGATTTTACTAGTCACGCACTTGTGTTGTTTACAGACACGACGACGCCCTAAAATGTGTCTCAGTGGCGGAGTCTCATCGCTAGCATCACTTCTAAAATAACAGGACCTGCTGTCTACGAAAGCTGGGAGCAGAGGAGGATGAGAGCAGTTACTGCCAAAGCAGAATAAAAGCCCTGGCACCTCAAAGACGACGATCCAGGAAAGCACAGATCGTAAACCTAGTGAATAATATTTCCTCGCAGGTAATGACAGAGGTAAATCGCAACAGAGAGGTTTCAGTATCAACGATTGAGCAAAGCCGCCATATCCCGGCTCACATGACTTCCTTCAAACATCAGCGACTGGTAAATCAATCGAGCGCCGATCCACGGATTTGTTTTGATCACGTCATACGAGTCACATGTTCTTTGAAATCGTTTAAGAAAAATAGTAGCATGGTGTTAAATACTATCATTTGAGAGTAGGACAGCTTTTAATAGCTTTAATAATAGTTAAAGTGTTTATTTGTGTATATTTGAACAGCCTAACAATGTAGGCTATAACAAGCTATGTAACGTTACATGCGTGGTATTTGTCGTTGGTACCGCCCCATCAACGTCATGTCAAAGAAGTGATTGGCCATTTAACGTGTCAGTCAGACCTGCTGCATTTGTACAGGTGTCACTTGTCAAAATAATTGAGCGTTTCCTCTCTGATGTATTTAATCGTTATTTACAAGAATAAATTCCATTTGACATGTAGACTAGATATTAGGCTACCTTAAAACTGATCATTTCTATTTAAAACAATTCTAAATCTAAATAAAGAGATGCAAATGACGCACTATCTGAAATCTAAGGTTTCTTTTTTTTCAGTATTTCAGTTTTTGATTTTAACTCAGTCATTTTTCTCTCACTGCCATTTTTCTTTCACAGGTGTTTCTGCATCTTGCAACGTTACTCTCTGCTGTTGGGAGTGTTTCTGGTAAGGTCACATGCGATGGAAATATTTCATCTCGGTGAGGTCTTGTTCTTAAACAATTACTTTTTCAAAATTTAGGTGAATGTGAGATATCACAGTGCTCTGACCCATCTACCTGCACTTTGTCGCAGAGGCGGACTTGTAAATGTGCAGTTGGCTTCTTTGGAGATCTCTGTGACCAGGGTAAAGGATAGCCAACTTTTTGGGAAAAACTGTGTAACCAGTTGAATAGCTGGTCTTAGACTTATCTCTTAATCTGGCAGGTTGCTGGTTGTCAAGCCGGAGCCATGTTCACAAAAGTCTTGAGAATTCTTTCTAAATGTTTTAGAAGCTATATAAGTTTTAATGTACTGTGTAATTTTGTTCCTAAAACCTTCAAATGTATAAGTACAAACAGTAGACTGAAGGCTACCTTTGGGATTAGGTTGTCCTAACTTTAACCTGCTTAGAATGATTAAGATTCTTTGTTTTGTTTTAATAGCAAGTAAAACATTTAATTTTTTTGTTCTCCTTCATAAGAAGGTCTTGTGATTCTGGCTCTGGTTGCTTATGTTTTTGGTATTTAACAAATTTTGTATCCATCTTCAAGTCGCAACAATGAATGTGACGTGTGGCGCAGACTTCATTTCCATTTTAGTGGATGAAGAATTCTTCAGGTACTACAATGTGGGAATCGAAGCTGTTCATTTGACTAACGCCAGCTGTCGCGCACATAGAGAGAAGATCTCTGGATCAGCCTATTTCACAGCGCACACACCAATGGACCAGTACACTGCCTGTGGAGGCAAACCTCTGGAGGTAAAATACTTTTTTTTTTTTTTTTTTCTCTTTTTTTTTTTTTTCTCGTCAAACTATAAGCATTAGCCGATCCAATTTCATGTCCCTAAATGGTATTCACTTTAAACAGAAGAACATAACGCACATTGTGTACTCCTTAACGCTGATGTCTGACCCACCTGTCTATGGAAACATTGTGAGAGATCCATTTGTACAGATTGAGTACAAGTGCATCTATCCCTACATCCGTAGACTCAGCCTGGCATTTCCCATCATCTCTTTCTCCAGGTAACATACTGATTTTGAAGGAGTAGTTCACCTAGAAATGCAAATTTGCTGAAAATGTACTCTCCCTCAAGCCATCCAAGATGTAGATGGGTTTGTTTCTTCACTGGAACAGATTTGGAGAGTCATTACATAATTTGTTCACTAATGAGTCCTTTGCAGTGAATGGGTGCCACCAGAATTCCCCACTCTGCAGTGAATGGGTGTCGAAACAGCTGATTATAACATCACAATCCACAAGAATTCCACACTCCCGTCCATCATTTAACAGTGTGCAATCACTTTACAAGATATTGATGGATTCTTAATTGCTAAACAAACACATCTACATTTATGGATTGCCTAAGGGTAAAGTAAAAAAATTTAAAATTCTAATCAAAGCATATGTTTAGCTGATTTTTATTTATTTTTTCAAGTGAAAGAATGTTCAAGGTGGATGAAGTGGATGCCAAGGTGGAGATGAGCCTGTTTAAAGATCACACATACACTGAGGCGTTCAACAGCGCACCTACTATTAAGCTTGGAGATCAAATCTATGTCCAGATCCAAGTGACCGAGCCTGAAGATTTCTTCCACCTGAAAGTAAATGAGTGTTGGGCGACTCAGACTCCTCAGGCAGATAATAAGTCAGGCTTTAGCCACACACTGCTTGTAAACGGGTTAGTATTTTGAATTTCATGTTTGTCAGTTTTACATCCAAATGTCTTTTTATTTTTTTTATTTTATTTTATTTTTTTTATTTATAACATCTGTTACTAATAGCTACACACTCATGGCAATTCATTTGTTTTTGGTCAACTGGTGACTGAAGGTGAAGAAATATGGGTTAAATTATGAAGGCGAAGAGGGTCTACTTCACATTAACATTCAATTGCAAGATCTAAATAGTTTACCTTTCAGAAATGTGTTAATGTTTTTCTGATTGTCCTCAAGGTGCACAAATGACAGAACGACTTCATTTGATAATGGCACACCCCACCCTGCATGGAGAAACGGTGAGGGCTCGACTGTCCGTTATTCATTTGATATGTTTCAGTTTGTATACGAGCCCCACAGTTTCTACTTGCACTGTACTGTGCATCTCTGCACACCTGAAGACGGAAAGTCTTGTATTCCTGTAAGCATTTTTGCTGCACAACTTGCTGGTTTCGTACAATCATGTTTTCCATTGATAACCTGACCTGATTTGTTTTAGGAATGTAGAACTGTATCCAAAAGAGAGGTGGTTATGGATGAGCAGGCTCAAGGCCTTCTGTCTTATGGACCAATCAGACGAGAGATACCAGTGAGACCTATGATAAGTATGTAGTTTCCTACATCATTTATTGATAGATAGATAGATAGATAGATAGATAACATGCTTTTTATTATGTTTGATCCATATGGATTTTGTCTAATTTTAGACCTCCTCACATTGGTTCTTCCATTGGCAGTGATTTGGACTCTGGGCGTCTTCCTTTTCATCCTAATCAGTATCGCCAAAGCGGGAAATCAACGACACATGACAAATAGCTAAATAAATCAGAATTTCACCCAACACATAATGGTTTGTGTTGGATGTAAAAAGTACCTCAAATAAACAAGCTAACTATTAGCATGTTAGCTCTGAGTGAGCACTACATGATAATGGACCTTCGGAGAACATTTGAAATGTTCTGTCAGGAAAATATAGTTTTTGAAGTAAAATTGGCTTGTGTACATGTAATATACAGAGAGACCATTGGTCAATCAAGGCTGATTTTTTTTTTCTTGCGGACTACTTTATATTTACAGTACTGAATATGAACAACAGGTGGCAGTAAGAAGTAAAAGTGGAAGTTTATTTGCATAACTGTTGTTGTTGTATTATTTTTTTTTCTTTAAATAATCTTATTTCAATACAACTTCCTTTTATTTGCGCTTTTCAAGAATGCATATGGAATGTTTATTATAAAACCATGAATGTGCATAATGTCACAAAGGTAAACCGAGAAAGTGGGCAGGGATTGGGGTGCGGCTGCGTGCCACTGCTCGGCGTGACATCCTCATGAGCTTTCGTGCTCATATTTGGTGTCCTGCAACAGATTGAGGATCGTTTCGAGGACGCGCCGCTTGGTCCCCGACATTTCCAGATGGTTTTGTTCAGGCGGTGCTTATATCAACACAAACAATGCAATGCAGACATCAACAAGTAGTCTTTTTATTTAATATTTAATGGGCTGTTAGCTGCTGGTCATGCTAATGTTATAGTTCAAGAACGTGCGCGTGCCACTGGAGAACTGTTTGCACCGATAACAATTGACGGGATAAGAAAAACGTGCACTAAGCTGGTGGGTTTGTGGTCCGAGAGGAACAATGACGTTATTTTGGTGATAAGAGACACTAGGCTTTCCCGGGTTGCGAACTAATAACGCGGTTCTTGGAAGGTTGTGTGTTCATTTCTCATTGCTGTCCCGGAGTGGAGAGATGTCAGTCCGCAGGAGCAGATCGCATCGGTCGATGAGACCCGTTACTTTGATTTTCATCCTGCTGTTTGTCAACATTGCCGAAACAACTGCAGAAGATGATGCTTTCAACGCAGAGGTTTGTAAACTCAGTGGTTTAGAGTTTTGTGCTGAAATACTTTTTTGTGCTGAGTGACGACACAAAACAAACTTTGTTCGTTTATATAATGTTATTCAGTTGTGAAATTCTGTTTGGCTGTGTTTTCCAGGATTTGAACTTTTTGGTTTCGTTTTGAGGACAATTAATCAAATTTAAGAAACCCATTAGGAATGGGTTTGATAGTTTTTACACTTTTCAACTCATAGATTTAATAACATCAGGTTTACTAGTAACAACATTCACAATATAACTTGTATTGCTTGGATAATTGCTCAGCCTTTTTTTAATAACTATCATTGTCGTAAAAAAACAAAAATGAAAAATTAGATTTACTTTTATATAGGACATAAAAGATTTAATTAAATATAATGCTTTAATAATACCAATAGTGTTCATTATTTAAATGTTTTTGTGTGTGTAATAATATAATGCTCTATGATTGTATTAGAAATCATAAATAACTTGGTTACTGGACACATAACCAATAACTACAAATAAGCTGGTTTCTGGTGTGACGACATTGTTTTTTATAATAGTCTTAATTCAGACCTCCATAACATTTCCTGGTGGATTCCCATGAATAGTTGCGTAATTAAAAAAGCAGCTGTTTATAATTGTCCTCCTGTTTGTTCCTCTTTTTTTTCCCCATTGTGTAATCCCATTGTCATCGCATTTTTTTAGTAGTAGTTGTTGCAACACCTTGTTAACTCTCCAACATTTTCTGTGTTATTCCTTAAAGTCATGGCTGAGAGCGTATGGATACCTGTCCCAGGCTAGCAGACAGATGTCCACCATGCAGTCAGCCCAGATCCTTTCCAGTGCCATTAAGGACATGCAGCGCTTTTATGGCCTGGAGGTGACCGGACACATGAACTTGGCCACTCTTAAGTATGATTTCCTCATATTCAACAGCCTGTAGAACAACAAGAGGATCTCAGTCTGTTGTGATTGTGTGTTAACTGAGAAAATAGTGATACAGTGTAAATAGGTCACGTAGTTTATCCTTACCACTTAATACAATTAGTCGTTTTTTAATGATAAGAATAATGTTATTAATAAAATCTATTTTAAGTTGTTTAGAATTGTTGTTGTTGTTGTTAATAATATTATAAATAAAAATGTATACCAGTGTTGTTATTGTTAAATAAAAGACCAAAACTATTTAAAATCATTTTCATTGATGGAAATAATAAAATAATATTTCCATTAAATTTTCATTAACGGAAATGAGCTGTAAGAATAAATAAATCTATATTTTAGATGAAAAATAAAAAAGTTATAAATGCGCCATTGGCAACTAAGTGAAATAAAGTTTAGGTTAAATCTTAAAATATATATAAATTAAAGCTAAATATAAATTACAAAATAACATAATCTGATTATCATTGGCCAAAGTTCAACAAAATTTAGAATGGCAGCTTTCTGAGTAAGCAATATCTAAACGTATATACACAGAAAAATAAATTAATATATTAATGTAATTAATAAATTACTAAGACTAGTAATTTTTTTTATTTTAGTAATAGTAAACTAAAATAAAAAAAATAGTATTAAATCTAATAATATATAAATAACATAAGTGCTTTTTAAGTACTATTTTATACCATTTAAAAATAACGTTGATAAATATAAAACTATTGTTATTTTATATTTAATTATACACATATGTATAATTACACAAGGTTTTGTGTGTGTATCATATTTAAGTGCACATAGATATGTGCACACATACACACACACATATATTATATTTTTTTCCTCTCTTTCAGCGCTATGAAAAGACCTCGCTGTGGAGTGCCTGATCATTTTGAGGAGTCAATAGAGGGAGGAACTCGGCGTAAGCGGTACGCACTTACTGGCCACAAGTGGGATCAGGACAAGCTGACTTACAGGTGAATTAAACCAGAAGAACAAATTCAGTTTACATTGATCAAGTTAATGTTCATCAAGCTAATGATTACGGAAAAAACTTTATTCCCTGCCCAAGCATTCAGAACCACTCCCCCAAAGTGGGCCAGGAGCAGACCTACCAGGCTATTCGCAAAGCCTTCCAGGTTTGGGAGAAAGTAACACCTCTCCGGTTCGAGGAGGTCCCGTTTCATGAGATAAAGAATGGCAGTGAGGGGCCCGACATAATACTACTGTTTGCATCTGGGTATCATGGCGATATGTCTCTCTTCGATGGGGAAGGAGGCTCTCTGGCACATGCTTTTTTCCCTGGTCCCGGAATGGGAGGAGACACACATTTTGACACAGACGAGCCATGGACCTTGAACCAACGGGAGGGCTCAGGTGTGAACGATTTTCTGCAGTCTTTTTTCTACTTCAAACCTTTCCATAAAGAATGTATGAATGTTAGCAGCATTCAAATATCTTCGAACTGTTCAGAAACAGAATTAACCCTTTGTTTTTTTTCCCTTCTGGTTGTAGGTGTCGACTTGTTTCTGGTCGCGGTTCATGAGTTGGGTCATGCTCTGGGGTTGGAGCACTCTAACAACCCTTCTGCCATCATGGCGCCTTTCTACCAGTGGATGGACACAGAAAGATTCTCATTGACTGAGGATGATGTAAATGGCATTCACCAAATCTATGGTAAGCTAGTTTGAGGTGCTTTCTGTTTCAGTTAAATTAGTTCCATGATATGAATTTACATTCATTTGCATCTTATATAGTTTATACACAGCAGTTCAATAAACAACAGCGCAATGCTGGGTAAATTACATCTGCGATACAGTATTGGAAATTACATGTCTATTTTCAATAGTTCTAAACAAAACCACAATAAAACCATTGCATGTCTGCAGGGAAAATACAGTAGCGGTTTGATGTTTCTAAATCAGTAAATTATTCAGTAATTCACCAATAAATTAAATTTAGTTTCTGAATGAATGGCTTTTAATGAATTTGTTGACTAATTAATTCACTCATAAAGACAGTCACATGTTTTGCTCGTGTTTTTTTTGTTGAATCAATTAACTTGAGTTATTTACTCATTGTGTCATTCCTGAAGGAATCAGCATTTTTAAATTAATCCATTAAATGAATGATTCAATGCAATAAAATATTGTTTCTTGTGAAATCGGTGTTTCTTAATAAATCGTTTAACTGAGTGACTCACCTATGAACAATAGTTACTTGTTTCATTCCCTAATGAATCGGCATTTTTAAATGAATCGGTTAAAGACTGATTCAGTGATTCACTCCTAAATCACATTTTGCTCTTGTTAAATCAGTGTTTTTTTTTTATTAATTAACTGTCATTAAGACAGTCACTTGTTTCATTCCTTGAATAAATCAATGCTTTTTAATAAAACTATGATTCAACAATATTTTTTTAATTAATGAGTTGAGTGAAGATTAGTTGTAATACAACACAAAGAATACAAATAAAATTCCAGGCTGTTACAAACAGTGAAATATCCCACTATAGATAACAGCATTCTGTGAGAGTTCTTCATTTAAATTAATTGCTGTCAGTGTGAACGCACTTTATATAGTCCATTTGACACGTTTCAAGTTCTAAAATGTGTATCTGGTGGAATGCAAGCTCTCACAAGGCAAAAGAGTCAGTGCCCAATGATTTCTTTAGTCTTTGTCACATTTATGATACAGTTGTTATCCTCACTTTGCTGTTTTATGTGCTTGAGTTTTCAGTACAATTGCACTGACTTCGCACCAGTGAATTTCTCAGCATATGTGTCTTAGTTTGAGTCTGTTTTCTCCATTTGAAAGCCTTCCACTTCTAGCTGAATGAGCCTCATGGGGCTTCTGGTGCTGCATGGAAAAGCGACGCGTTCTGTGTATATGCAGTATGTGTGGAAAAGGGGATGATTAGCTAAGTGTGAAAATACATTATGGTTTGGTATTTACAGGACCTCCAGAGACTGTCACCACTCAAGTACCTCCCACCACAACCCTGTTTACAACCACTGCTGAGCCGGAGCCCACCACTACAGTGACCCAACCGAAAACAACCAGACCCTCGCTGCACCCCACCAGGCCATGGGTGCCTCCGATCCACCCCACCAGGAGGTCCCATAGACCCGAGCCCACAGCACGCTCGGATCAGGATGCACCTGACATCTGCGAGGGGAACTTTGACACAGTGACCTTACTGAGAGGGGAGATGTTTGTGTTCAAGGTTAATAACATGCAGTTACAATATATGAGTAACCGTATAAATATAATAAACTAAATGCGATGCTAGTGGTTTGTTTTGGACCATCATTTGGATTTGGTGTCTGCAAGAAGATGGTCAAAATTTTCTGATAAGGCATAAATCTCCACACTTCTTTGTGGTAAGCGTTATGACTAAATGACTGCGTTTATTCTTTGTCAGGGTCGTTGGTTTTGGAGAGTTAGGAGGAACCGGGTTCTGGATAATTACCCCATGCCAATCTCCTTCTTCTGGATGGGGCTTCCAGAGGACATAGATGCTGCATATGAACGGCATGATGGGAAATTTGTGTTCTTTAAAGGTCTGAGTCATGAAACTAATATTTAATAAATTAATTTAAGTGAGGCTAATTGATTAAACAAGAAAAAATACAATAATACAAATAATAATAATAATAATATGTAAATATTTTGGATATTTTTCAAATTTTTTCGGATATATATATTTTTTCCCTCCATTTTATTTTTGTTTCTCAGTGAAGCTGTTAATATTGGGATCCAAAGTTATTTTTATGACAGTGACAGAGTATGACAAACATCTTTAAAATCGACAAAGCATCAAAATCATTTAATCTTTCCCAGATATCAATCTACTTCTCCTTTAAACATCTGTTCCTCCTGCTGTAACAGCATCTTGGAGTCAAATTATGTCACTTGTAAAACTCTCAGAGAGGAAAGATTGGCAGCATCTCAGAACTTCGCCTGCATTGCGTCAGCTTCAGCTCCAGATGCAGACTGCTCTGTTTTCATTTCAATAGAAGAAATCTGCAGCAGGGCATGTGTTGTAAAAAGAGATACATTTATTGTTTTGTTGTTCATGCAGATTTTTGAGGTTTCATTTGTGCGTTTGTTTGAGGGGAACTTTGCTCACATGCAACACAAAACATCTTCTGTGCAATCTCAGTAATTAAATAGAGGTCTCTGTGATATCATCTCTCAGCAATGCAACCCCTACTGTCAAGTCTTTCCATCTAATGTGGCTTTTTGTCCGTTCTCTCTTTGTGTTTTGTATCACACAGGAAGTAAATACTGGCTTTTCAGAGAAGCAGACGTGGAGCCGGGATACCCTCAGGACTTGTTTCGTTATGGTCAAGGCATGCCTGACAGAGTGGACACAGCAGTGTGGTGGGAACCATCTGGCTATACATACTTCTTCAGTGGAGACAGGTAAACATGCTGGCCAGATGTGTCGAGTGCTTGGGAGTTAGCCATTAACAACAACATGCTATTTCTTTAGCAGGCAGTTAGGGATAGTTCACTCCAAAATTAAGATCCTGTCATCATTTACTCTCCCTCCACTTGTTAAAAAACCTGTAGAAGTTTGTTTCTTCTGAACACATTTTGGTAACATAGTAGCCATTGACAGCCATGGTATTTTGTTTCATCCATCAACTGGTTACCAAAATGTTTTGCAGTATTTTGTTTTGTGTTCAACAGAAGAAACTCATAGGGTTTGGAACAAGTGGAGGTTTGAGTAAATGATGACAGGTTTTAAATAGAAAAAAAGAAAAAGTTGTCCGCATATCACTCCTTGCCTTAAAAAAAATCTAAGAAAAATACAGCTTTGTGTAAAGAAACTGTACATAATATAACAATACATATAACATAATAATAGCTATATTATGGGGAGGGAAGTAGTGCTGTCAAACGATTAATCACAATTAATTGCTTTCCAAAATTAAAGTTTTTCATATGAAATATGTGTGTGTACTGTGTATATTTATGTATGTATGTGTGTATATATATATATGTATGTATGTATGTATGCATGTATATATATGTATGCATGTGTATATATATATATATATATATATATATACACTTACACTATATTACCAAAAGTTTTCGCTCACCCATTCAAATGATCAGAATCAGGTGTGCTAATCACTTGGCCTGG
>JAUCNO010002081.1:0-14465 GCA_032353835.1 Enteromius viviparus
GTGATTGTCTATTGTTGTGACTTAGATGAAGATCAGATCACATTTTATGACCTATCTGTGCAGAAATCTGTATAATTCCAAAGGGTTCACATACTTTTTCTTGCAACTGTATTTGAAAATATAATTTATTACAATTTTAGCAGCCGTTACTCCAGTTTTCAGTGTCACATGGTTTATCATGAATTGGTCTAAAATGCTGATGAGAAAAAAATTCTCATCAGCATTTTAGAAACGATCAGTGTTGAAAACATTTGTCCTTTTTTAATATTTGATCAGGATTCTTTTAATAAAAAGTTCAGCACTTCTTTGACAAAAAGATTTTTTTTTTATACTGTAAAAATTCTTGACTTTGTTCTTTTGATCAATTTTACATATCTTTGCTGAATAAAAGTAATACTTAAAAATGCATGTCTACTGTGTAGTAAAACATAGGCATTGCTTTTCAGTAATATTTTCTTAGGGTTTCAGTTAGATCATATCAAAGGGGCCTGAAACATGACGTCAATTTAAAAATGACTGTTATTATATACTTGTATATATCATTGGGGTCTCTGGGACGCCAGACAAAAATAGTACCTCAATCTCAAAATGAGTATTCAAAGTGCAGCTTCCTCTGGTGTTAGGAGACTGCTGGATTATTGCTGCCTCTCTCAGTTCTGCACCTTAATAATGAAACCCCTTATATTTGGCTTAGAATCAATTGTGTTTGATACCACAGCAAGATTTGGTAACACTTTAGAATAGAGGGTCAGACTAATGCATTAGTTATTAATGATTAACTAATTCGTAGTGTGTTTTTGCTCAACTAATCCTTAATTGTGAACAAATTAACCATTAATTAATGCTTAACTAATGCATTATTCTGACCCCCTATTCTGAAGTGTTATTCAAGATTTCTATATTCATTACCTGTTCTGTCCCTTTAAATGAAGAAGTTTAAAAAACAGTAGGCTATCATTTATAGTACATAGATGTCAAAATATTTCAGAAATCTCAAAGACTTAGAGCAGTCATCACTTAACACAGCTACCTAGCAACATTTCTGGACGCTGTACTACTGGTGAGCTTTGCACTATTTACATGTACTTCAGTTAATGTATAAATCTTGATAATTTTTATATTGTGAAATGTTTCTTTTTAGCATGTGGGTAAACATGCACATCCTTTTCATGCAGAGAGAGCATCTGACATCTGACTGCAACAGTACGACTAGACTAATAGTCTCTCTGATGCTGTTATGAAAGATTGCTAAACTTGGCAGGCAGCTTGTTAATAGTCTCTGAAGTCGTGATATTTTCTGCCTCACCATCTGTGGTGTTTTCTTCTTTCTTTCTCTCTCTCTCTTTCTTTTTTCCTTAAAGCTCTCCTTCCTGTCAATAATGTCACTTAGCGTTCTGGAGGTGATTTGTCCCAGGGACATTCGGTGGTTTAATACTGACTAAGCAAGAAAAACTCTCAGAATACCAGACCAGGACGTGACAAGATTTCACTCCTGGTTCTTTTTGCCGTCGACAAGCGTCACAGTTTCCATCTCTCTTGGCATGCTTTAAATTGTAACACACAGTGAAATTTATGAAATCCATTAAACACGCTCTATAACTTGGGTCGTTTAGTCTATCTCTCCTGGTTTGCGCCAATCAACAGCCAGGCATCGAAAAGTCTTTAGAGATGGGGCGAAAACCCCCATTATATATGTGCATGCAGTTGAGAATGAACACTGGGATAGCACCAAATGCATTAAAAATGTAACTAACTGGATTAAATAAAACAGTTACTTACTGGTGATGACTCATTTTATCAAGTCAAGCTGTTAAAATTATAGTTCTTATTCAAGTGGTTATGCAACTTGATAATGTTTTGTTAGTTGATGCATGGTATTGTTGATTTAACAATAAACATTTATCAACCTAAGTTAATGGTAATTTTTTTAAATAAACGTTTGTTATTGTTTATGCCTGTTTTAACTGTTTTATAATTGTCTAACTGATTTATTTAAAATTGCATCACCTAAATATGTTTTACAATCTAAAAAGTCTTTTATAACCTTTATACCTTGTATAATTTATTTGCCAAAAAAAAAAACCTTGATCCTATCATTAAAAAGTGAATAAATATATAAAAATGCCTGTTCCTTTTTTATATATTACTATAAAATAGTGCTGTCGAACGATCAAATTAGTGATTAATTGCATCCAAAATAAAGGTTTTCGTTTACATAATATACTGTATGTGTTTGTACTATGTATATTTATTATATATACTATATATGTTATATATACTGTGCTCTATGTAAACAAATACTTTTATTTTGAATGCGGATAATTGTGATTAATCATCTGACAGCACTAATATAAAATTAAAATGTATTAGTGAATGTAAAAACATTTTACATAATAATAAAGTAAAAGTGGTGTTCATTTGTAGTTCATAATATTTGTTTTTTACAAATTTTAATTGAATTTAACCTTATTTTAGGTGTCACCTGCGGTTTAAACCAAGGGCATAAATTTTTTCTTTACTGTTTTTCTCAAAATTTAATCATATTGTAATATCTGTGTGTAATATTCATCATTTAGCAACAAAACCAAATATATAGTCGGGGTTGATAGCCTTGTCTTGCACTATGTGCGTCCTGAGTTTGAATCCTGACTTTGAATCCCTATCTCTCTACTGCTTCGCTTGGTTCTAATCTCCCCTGTCATTAAAAAAAAAAAGAGGAATATAGACATAATTTTGTATTGCTGTTTGTTTTGCAGAGAGATGGTGTATGACCATGATGCATAAATTTAAATGTGAGTAGGATCCGTAGTAAAAATGCAATATGTAGATGCTAAACAATCCAACTGTAATATGGGTAGAAATGCATATTGTTTATCAAAACTATGCAAAATACAATTTCTTGGCTTGCTATTGGCAAAAACATCTTTTTAGACCCTATGTGTGTTTTTGTGAAGCGTGCTCTGTTTGGATTTCTCAGCAGGGGGGTCGTCAGGCTCCGAGGTTGGAAACCTCACAACCGATGGCCTGACGAGCACACAGGGACATAATGAGTCTTCCAGACCCGCTGTTTTCTGCTTTATTACCATCCTTCCCCACTCGTGATTCATAGCCTTTTGTTTACGCCCGCCACAAAACGGCAAACAAGCTCTGCTCGCAGCATTTAGTTTTAGCCATTTTGTTGTTTAAACACCCCCTACATGCAGCCCATATGTCATATCATCCACCTCTCCACAACATTTTCACATGCCTTTCTGCTGCTTTTTCCGCTCCCTCCCTCATTGGCCCTGTCTTTTTGCATCCTCCCCCCTTACTCCTCACTTCTCTTGTCTCCACAAGCCTCGGTAGAGAGAGCGAGAGCGGGAGAGAGAGAGAGAGAGAGCACATGTGGGGGTGGGGAGGAATCACAGCTGAATTAGTTGAGTCTCTGTGATTGGCCGGGAGGCTGGGTATTGTGGGTAAGGGGGGTGGGAGTGAAAGCGGGGCGGGCGGCATTTGTTTATTACATATCACCCCCCTTTTCCTTATCTTGTGTTATCACGGCAACTGCTCCTCCTATACAAACATAAAATAGACAGTGGAGGGGAAGTATCAGGCTCACTGACTGTATACAAGGGGAGGGGGTGTGTTTGTGTATATGTGTGTGTGCTATCTGTCTGGCATTTAATTTGTGAAGTGAACAGGGATATGCGTCAGTTCGTCCGTCGTATCCAAGACTCTGCCGATGCCGCGTCCACAATCTGCTCAGCGTCACGGTTTCATCAGGCGAGAGCAGTTGGTGCTCGGCGACACCACCACCACCAGAAGAAAGAGACAGGCAGAGAAGGAGAGAAAAGCGAGGCAGCGATGGTGCACTGATGCCTGTGCGCGTGTGTGTTTGAGCGCGTCTGTGTGGGGCTGCCGGCGGTCCGCTGCTCCTTAGTTACTCTGGCTTCTTGCTGCTGCTGTACGTCCTTCATCCTGTCTGCCTCTGACACCATGATTTTTTGTAATCACTTAGGCGAATACAAGAAGGACGAACTCCTGGAAGCTGCGAGGTGAGTACCTTTCCTCATCTCATTTCTCACTCTCCCATGATTCCATTCCCTTGTACTGTTTCCATAGTCACTGTTTTTCTTTTGTCTGTGCACATGGATGTAAATTAAGGCCATATGTGTTGGAGAAGGTACCATCAAGGCCAGGGATTTCTGACTCGTTGCGTTTGTGTACATACGTTTGATGGCCTGGAGGAAGCTTGAGAGTTTCCACTTAGAGGAAGAATGCGTTTTTCTGTGAGGTTTTAATTGGTTTCCGAGCAATGCAGGTTAACCACAGGAAGGAGACATGGAGCTACCTGTTGTCCGAGGAAACTCACCTGGGCCATGGTGAAACTGAACTGCCTCTGGAAGCAACCTATTTCAGCAGTTACTGCCTTCATCACAGAGAAAAGATGTTCCTTTTATACACTGGTCTACATCTTCATTGGCTTTGCCCCCCTTTTTATACCCCTGCCTTCAGGCACAGCCCGCAGCATGGATACAAATCAGGACTCTTGTTGTTTTAATGATCAAGAGACAACGGAACTACAAAGGCCTTCTCTCCACCGATCATTAGGAACACGTACGATCACAGGGGGCTTCATTGTTGTGGAATTAAGCTGATCTCGGTCACCCCTCCCTATGAATTGAGAATTGTTTATAGAGACTTGCGGAATGGAAGATGGACGAAGCCGATAGACAGACAAACAATTTGCAAGAAAGTCGGGTTTGACTTATGGCCTGCGCTCCTCTAAGTGGTAATCTCCCGAAGACCAGGATGCATCTGCAAACGCTTCAAGAAGATTGATGACACCCTCCCGTTTCTCAGCCTCTCTTTCCAGTTGTAATCTCCCAGCCAGTCGTGTTTTCCCATGTTGGCGGCAGAGTGTGCATTTAAATGAACGATCTTGTGTTGTTCACTAAAGCCTTAATCTGTAGTTACTGGCAAGAGGAGACCAGAGCAGCTACACAAACTTTAGGCCGCATGTCCACCAAAGCGTTTTCCCAGCAGCAAGCATATTATTTCAGTTGTTCTAAATGGGAGCGCCACGTTTTAAAAAATAAAAAAACAGGAGCGTGTCGCACACAGTGCGTTGAATTTAGTTTTCTTGGCACTGAGAGTTGAAGTATGTTTAACTTTGAATAAAACGCTATGTTAATGACTGTCACTTTTTTACTCCGCCAACCAATCACAGTAGAGGAGGAGGAGGAGTAGAGGAGTTGACTACCGACCATATTCTGGCATTCAGACATTTTAGTAAATATTCCATATAATAGCAACCAATTTTGCTCAGATTTTCCACTGATTTTACAGTCTGAATAAGTTAAGGCTAGTTTAGGAAAATCAGAGCCAGTCAGCAGATTGAAGCTGACAGATTGGGTAGATTTTGATTCTATCCAGTTGGAGGATATCAAACATGTTTTATATTTTCAGCCGGTTTTAGAACACATCTGTTCAGGTTTTGTTTAGTTTTAGAAGCCTGTTCAGATTTTAGAAGTCGTGTAGTGTATTCCAGCATTTAATGGGAAAAAAACGTTGTGCTCTCAAGTGTTTTCTGCCAGCTAAAAATGCTTTGGTGGACAACGTAGCCTTACTGTTTTTGTGAGACCTGACCTGAGGAAAGTCAAAACGAGACACTTGCACAACCTGACAGTTGAAGTGCGAAGATGGAAGACGTGACGCATTCTACTACATTGTTCTGCATCTAATACATCTCTTTGCAATTGTTCACTTTTTGGTTAGAATGGCTTTAGGCCCGTTTATGGCCCCAGATGGCAGGAGATTGGTCTGGTATCTCATGCTTGGGCTGCTGGTGAGACGTAAAGGCGTTGCTGGCTGGTGCTGATCAGTCAAACCCCTGCAGGCCACAAGCCTGGTGCTTCAAGCTATGGCCTACTCCAATGACAGCGAAAACTTTATATAGGGTATCCGCAAGTGCTACTCCTAGGCATGTGATAAATTTATAGTAAAGATACATTGTCGGTTAATACTTAGTTCCATGAAGTGAACCACCACCAATAGATGCCGCTCATCTTATGTGCTCCTCCTCTTTTGGTTATGACTTTTATTCCCCCATATCTCCTTTTACCCTTCACTCCTCATCTTCTCTGTGAAATTCCCTGTGTTAGCATGTTCAGTTTTTTTTACTGTTCCCCGCTGTTCTTTAAAAAAAAAACTGCTGCTGTGCTTCAGGAGCGGAAATGAAGAGAAGCTCATGGCCCTGCTCACGCCATTAAACGTCAACTGCCATGCCAGCGACGGTCGTAAGGTAAGAACATTCACTGTGCCATAAACATTTGACCGCTGCTGGTGAAAACTTCATAGAGCTGTTAATACTGTCCTTCTGACAAACTTCCAAAATAGAGTCAAGGTAGATAACATATTTAATAAACGTCTCTTTATGACCCTATTCTTAGTTTGCTTCTGTCCAGGGTTATTATAATTTTTGATTCTTAAAATTTTGGTTTTTATTTTTAATTTCTAGGTTTAGTTTATTTAGGCATTTTAGGGGTTAATGGTATTTTAGAGCTTTTTTAGTTTTTGTTTCATTTTGGCACACTAACACTGCTTATCGTTCCAACCAAAATAGAATTGATTCAAGTCAGCTATTGAGACATTACCTTCGTTTGCATATTTAATTAAATATGGTGTCTACCAAGCTTCATTATGAGAAATGCAGCATTGTTCCCTTCCCCTTGCATTAGCTTATTTGCAGTTGAAAGTAAGTTTAATGCATGTCATCATCTTCAAATTACAAGTAAAAGTGAATGTGCAGGGTCGGGTTTAAAGCTGAAGCTAAGAAGCATCACTCAGAATTGTTATTTTAATTGGTTCATATTTAATCAAGTACATCACTCAAGTAATTTATGTGGAACTGCTATTTAATTAGACTGGTTTGTGCTTTCGTTCTTGTGTAGGAAAATCAGGGCTCAACATATGGCTTATCAGAGTTTTAGGTTCAGAGAAATATTGCTTGCATTGGGTTTAAAGATTAAAGCAAACCCTCAGGTTTTTTTAGGAATAAATATTACAGTTTAGTTGCGGCAAGAGTACTAGCCTAGACTCATTTTGTTTAAAGTGCTCTTTAAATCAAGTTTTTTTGTTGTTGCATGATAAGTGTGTTTTCAGATCGGATATATCCATTTTGAGCAAGACTCGTATGAATTTTGTCAGCACATTTAAGACTGTATACAATGACTTCTTCATCAATATGTGTCACCGAGGACAAGATAGGAGCAGTGAAATGGTTGCAGACGAGTCCTAATCTCTCAGTAAGATCAAGGGCTTGATTTAGAAGAATTACTCTCAGGCAGTTCTGCATGTAGTCCTCATGCATATTTATCAAATATTGACTGATTTCCCAAGCGTGCTACCCAAAATGTTTTTTTGTGGGCTTTTTTCTCTGCTTTGGTAAACATTTTAAGAAGAATCCGTCTGCAGATATGCACTCTCATCTTATATGCACTGTATGTGAGATTACTGAAAAGTGTTTAACAAAGATCGCTGCCTTATTTCTTAATTATTCAGCAGAATGTGGGAGTAATCATTTTATTTTATGAATGCAGTATATATAAGCACTCTGAAGGATGCTGCAATGATTTACCAGTCCCCCCCCCTCCAGTGCTAATCGGGCTTAACAAATCACTGTCACTTGTGATTACAAGCTAAGACATTTTATTAATCATTTTAAAGGACGGATTTCATTTTGTATGTCAGGTACCAATCCTGGAATTTCATTGATATTTTTCGTACTTTATAGCGTATAAATGTCTGCAAATTTGAACGCAACTAAACATAGGATTTGGCTTTTTGAAAATGTATTTTGCATCACTTTAATAATATGTATACGCAAACACAATCCCAGAATTACTGCAGTTACATAGTTGTATTAGATTGCATTTATTTTAACGTGAACAAAATTTGGCATTATTTCTAGTTCCCATGAATAAAATGCAATTGATGTCCAAACATTTCAATACAGAGCAGCGCTTCATATTTCAAAAACGTCTCTTACTGACATTTATTTTGCAACATTTATAACACAGCATAAATGTTTTCCTTTTGATCAAAATGGCGGCCATTTCACATTACACGAAGCATCCAAGTTTTTTCTGTTTAAAACAGCCTAGATTGAAATTCATCCCTGAACTTGTTTAACAAGGACTCTATTCATCTTAAAACAGGTGAGTGGAGTAAAGGCTCACTGACGATGTACCTGAGATTGGCTTTTATCGACCCAAGGGCCCATATCTCGCCTGTCTGTGTTAGCGCCTCTAACAAAGTCTGATGCTCGTCACCGTAGTAATTTCAGAGCGTGCGTCTGTGTGAGATTCCATCATTAGTAAAGGGATTATGGTATTTAGATGCATCAGATCTGTACCCTCTCAAATGAATCCCACTTGGCATTGCATTTCGTGTTTAATAGATTTTGGTTCATGATGCGTACGAATTTTACAATCACCACAATTCAAACACAAAGAGCTGGCGTGTGCTCTTTTGGACTTAATGAAAAAACGCTCTTTCTGCGTCCATCTGCTTTAGTTGGCTGTTTTGCTCTCCTAGGCAGCTTTATGGGTGTATGAAGATCAGTCTAAGCTCATGTCAATAGCAGCTTCTTTCGGAGATGCCACTTTCCTGCCTTTTGTTGCTTTCTTCGCTTCTGAATCCAGCCCTTGGTGCACTCGCTACTTCATTAGATATAGAAAGACACCACAGGAAGAATAGAGCATGTCAGGTCGCAACTCTGGAATCCTTTGTTTGTTTGATGTAATCAGAGGATACCTTCTTCTGTACATCCACCGAGAAATGTTTCTCTATTGTCTGTTTACCTGGTTTTATTCTTCTCCGCTCTAAAATAGAGAAAGACCTTGAGAGCGTGTTATTTAGAGCTCTGTCCCTTTAATTTCATAGCCAATTTCATCCACCTGATACTCTAGTCTCAACCATGAAAAGTGATTTGACTTACAGCGACCGCCAGCGCTGTTTAGAGACAGAGCCTTCCTCCACAAAACACCCCCGTCCTGTAATGCTGAACAGATTTTAGCTGGACCCCCGCCAAACCCCCATATGGTTGAATTATGTATTCTGCGCTCAGACATAGAAGCACTTCCTTGGTCTTCTGTCCACACATCTCTGTGCCAAACAGTGTGTGTTGTGGTTGTATTCAATGTTCTGTAATAACGGGGTGTAATTCTCGCGGTTTGAGTTTGGTTTAGTGATTTTATATTTTCAATCAGTAAATACTACAGAAGCTGTTCACAGTAACTTCTTATTTTAGAACACCCAGAAGTGGCATTATTCTCCACATTTATTTTTCATAAAGCCCCACTTATTACACCTTTACATGCATTAAATCATGTATTGATATTTATATATGCATGTATAGAGAGAGAGAGAGAGAGAATGATTTTCTCAAGTTAATTATTTTATTACATTTTTATATTTACCAAGTGACCAAGTATATATATAAATACATAAATGATGTCTGCAAAAATTATTATAAATATATAATTTTCTTACAGTAATTTCCTGCAGTACAAAAAATTATCTTTTTTTATTTTTTTTTTGTTTCTTTTCTTCCTGACTGTGACCCAGCTTTAATGTTTACATTAATTTTAGCTGTCCTCTGTGTTACGTTGGTTCATACTGCACAATTAACCAAGCTGGTCGATTAGTTTTTTTTCTCTTTGCTTTTACTGAGAATAGTAACATGACCCTTGTGTTGTCTGTAAGCGTCCACCAGGTCCTCTGCAGCATGTTTTCCATACTTGCACTGCAAGGTGCTTCACTACGGTTGTCTTGATCAAGCATAGTGCTTTAATATTCAGGCTGGTGCATGATAATGCTGTAGACTTCCTTCCCACTGAGCCTTAATTAGTCAAGATATCTCCTTTCAAAATGATATCTTCCACTGCCAGACATGAGCAACTTCTGTATGGATGGCGATGGCGTGACTCACTTTCACCCGCTCTCCATTACAAGTGAACCACTTTTCATTTCGTAATTATACGTTTGCCTCAGTGGCCATCATGCTCTGAGCCCTGGATGCTGTAACAGATGGCCTTGGGCTTTCAATTTATTGCTTGCTGTTTTCCACACACTTCACCTCTCTGGGGATTTCAGATTATACAGGACACATCATTCATAAAATAATATTGATTTAGTTGTTGTGTTTTTCTTTTCCCGTGTTCCCTTGCAGAAACCAAGCACATGAAAGCATTGTATAGAATAAGGTTGACACAAGAGCAATATTTCAGTAGTCGATACGAATACAAGTGAATTTCTCAAGGTACTAATTTCAAGTCCACAGCAATATTTAATAACCGTTATTATGAAACTCCACTGCTTTGACATAATTACTAAAATGCAATTATGGAAAAACACTAATATATTTAGTTAGTCAAATAAAAATGTAGTGGCTCAGTAGTTCACCATGCAACGAAATCTCCACAACACAACGGACACAAGTTGTTAAATAATGAAATTAGCACAACGCCATGAAGACGAACCGCAACACATTGGAGTTAGAGCTGGGACAATACATCGATGCAACGTGAATCCGCAAACTGCATCGCAATTCTAAGCATAGATGGGAACATTGGAATGTGCCTCATGCTTTAGAAATAGCAGTTTCCAAATATGTATATATATATATATATTAGGGGCATAACATTTTTCAAAAATCACAGTTCGGTTCGATACGATGCAGTGGTGTCACGGTTCGGTATGTTTTCAAAACAGCAAAAATAAAATAAAAAAAGAGAGAATTTTACCCTAGTTTAAAGTAGAACGCGCTTTTTAACAGGCAAGCCTGAAAGAGAATCGTAATGTGCTGTGTTTGGTTATTCTTCCACATCTATTAAGTATAACAGCATGAACCTAGAAGCTTCTGCCATTTCCAACATCTATCCTAATGAGAGGTGGTGATGTGGGGAGCATGCAAGCCTCTCCACTGGTTCGATCTCGTCTCAGCCCTTGCCACGCAGACCGACATCTCTCTCAGCACCCAGCAAATTACCTCACATTCATCTTTCCCATGTATTGCTTTTGTTAGTGTTTTGATGCTGACCAATTTTAGTAGCTTCAAAGTCATACCAACAGTGATATATTGAAGGCTTGTCTCTGGTCCCATGCTGTGAAATTAGGGCTTCCTGTTTTCTCATTTGAAGGGCCGTCTCATCATGCACTGAGCTTTCTTTTTTACGGTGCTGAATATATATGGTGCCTTGTGCTCGCTTTATTTATTTTTATTTATTTATTGCAAATGTGAAAGCCTGTCAGTCAGATTTAGTCATAATCTAACTAGTCAGCTGTCTAGAGGTGATGTCAGTTCATGGTCGTCCTATGAGCAATCATTTAGCACTCCTTATAGGTTTAATGATGTACTGTCACCCTCTGCTTTATTAATTTTTATTTATTTGATTTTACTGTTTTTGTTGGGTTGTGGAGTGTAAACCATATCAAATAAGACTTACTTTTAAAGCCGTACTGTTGATTTTTTTCTTGGTATTTTTACTACTGCGCTCTGCTTGCTGTGTGCTGATTTCTTCAGAGTATTCTATTTTCAGTTTTTCCACAATGACTTCTTGTTGCGTAGGAGGTAAAGGTCTTGACAGTTCTGTTCTTCAGTTTATTGCAGATTAAATAGGTCTCAAGACAGCAGTCGTCAAGCATGTGGTAAGATTTACTGCCACAATCCACTATTAAGTATCTCTTATGAGTTGTTGCTCATTTTTAGTCATTTAAAGTAAAGCTTTCAGCAGATTAAAATAATTTAATTTAATTGTTGTTGGTAAGTAAAGTGGCTTGCTTTCTTGTTAATTTCAGAAAAAAATGTCTAATGACTTTAGAAATATTTTATTAATATCAAATGTTAATATGCGGGCAGTTTCATTTAAAAGGACAGTTAGTGTTCTGACATCCTAATGATTTATTATTTTTAATTATTATATTGACGTTTTGTGGAATGTCCAAGCTTCTTTTTTCACTCCATATTATAAAAATAAAAGATTTGTAAAAGGTTTGAAAATAGAAGGTTTGAAAATACGATGTTGACACTTTATTTTGGGGTGAGCTGTCCCTTTAAATATATTTTTCTCTTAAGCATACCTAGGTGAAAAAGAAATATGTTTAAATTGTGTTTTTTTTAGACATACTTAATATATTTAAATTATACTATACTAAGTGCAAATTAAATGTATTATTTTGGAACAACTTTAAGTATATTAAGTGTATTCTAAGTTCTAAGTTATTAAGTTCAGCTTTTATATATTTGCATTATATTAAATGCATTGAAATAGTGTTAAAATGAACCCATTTTAAGTATATTTAGTGCCATTTAAGTGTATTTCTTAAAACAAAATTTTATATGTACTTTTAATACTTCATGAACTACATTTAGAGCATATTTGAAATAGTGTTTAATGTACTTCAAATACATTTAAATTGTATTGCATTAGCATTATACTAGTATATTATAATTATATTTTTTCTTGTATATACACTTTGATATCTATAAAACTTTAATGCATTATATATTGTTGTGCACATTACGGAGAGTACATAAAAAAAGTACAGCAGCATATATACCCTTGTGAGAAAAGAACAACTATTAAATGCATTTTTAATACATAAATATTGAAAATATTTTTCAGTATGTGTAGACAGGGTTATGAATTACATGAAAAACCCATTAAAAGTATTTTTTAATGTTCTTACACAAAGTACACATAAAATATACTTTAAATAAGAGTAACACAAGTGTGTTTTCTGTAAATATACTAAAAAGTCACTAAATGTATGCTTAACTTTAGTATCATAATGCATATATTTAATACAAAAGTATTAAGTACACTTTGTTAAAATACATTACAAGTATGCTTGGGTTTAGCATATTTCGTGAAGGTATAACTAAGCATATATTTAATTTAAAAAAGTACTTCTAGTATACTTTTTAGAAATATAATAAAATACAATTGAATATATTTTCAATGCACTTTAAATAAGCATGTTGGGAATACAAACGTATTATGAACATACTACTTGAATTTCTGGTATATTTTTAATACATTTACAGTCTTTAATACAGTCTTTTTCACCTGGGTATGGCAGCTCTCTGCACTGCAACAAATAATATCCCTAATATCTGCCTCTTTGTAAAATCTATATTAATATGTATTTTTAAAATATTTCTCAGATTGGTATTTTCTTTTGATATTTCTAATGCTCCTTCGGAAATGTACATCATGTAGCACAGCATTTTACTCTCTTGTCATATTTTCTGGCTGGCCGTGTTGTCTCAGCATTTCATAGCAGCTGTGACCCTGGAGGAGCTCCTGCTCAGCGAAGCGTTAGCGTGTTAAATGTACCCCCTTGAACTGCTTTGTATTCAGGTTGGGCCTCCGCCTGCCTTTCCCTCGCCTGCATGTGAGGAACCAGGCACGTGGTTGGCGCCTCTCATATTGCAATTTGCTACAGCCTGTGAGGATTCGAAGGATGAAAAGGGACTGTCCTTTGAAATCAAAATCTCGAGGATGGAAACAGTGACTACAGGTCTTATTATAGACTAGTATTGAGAATAGTATTATTGATCTATCTGTTGATCTAATGTTTTGTCTATCACTCTATAGGGTCACTTGCACTGAAGGAACTATTTCATAGTCCCTTAAATAATTGCGGAACTACTCACTTTTTAGCACTTTGCCCCAAAGGAACGAGGAACGATTTTGGTTCCAGGAACTCAGTTTGGAACAACTAAATTAGCTCCTACTTTACAGTAGGGTCTGAAAAAGTTCTAGGAACTATCAGTGACATAAGTGTAAGCTGATTGGCTAAATGAGTATGAAAATGCCATAACCCGCCGTAATCTAAAACATTATTTGAACATATACTGTACTGTGTAAACATTATATCAACATACTGCTTTTATAAACTTCATTTACCTGAAGATTTGCCTACAGTGTTTCCCGCTTTTCCGGTTCTTTTTATTGCTTGACGTATATGTCGACATTCCATGTCTATTCTTGAGAGATGCAACAAAACCACATCTCCGATCCTGTTGTTAATGTTTTTTTCCCACCCCACCCCCTCATTTTTTTTCTTTGTTACTCTTGTTGAACACTGTGCACAAATTTTATTGTTTTATCATTCTACTACTATCCATTCAATCTAGATATCGTTTTATCTACTGAACTATCATTCTGGGTTTTTTTTTCTAAAGTTCTTTTTATTAGACATTTAAAATTAATCATTCGAAAATATGCTTGCATTCAAAATCAAATTGAAATTCTACCTAGGGCTGAAACGATTCCTCGAGTAACTCGATTCCAAAAAATCAGCCTCTATTAATTAATCTATAAGTTTTTTCGCAATGATTTTTTGCATTACTGTGACAATGCACTTACCCTTACGTCACCGCAAAGCGGAAGGAGACGGCGGTGTTTTGATTTGAG
>JAUCNO010002082.1:0-14460 GCA_032353835.1 Enteromius viviparus
CTTAGGATAGTAAGTAAAGGTCATGTTCCATAAAGATATTTAG
This sequence comes from Enteromius viviparus, assembly GCA_032353835.1. NCBI lineage: Eukaryota > Metazoa > Chordata > Actinopteri > Cypriniformes > Cyprinidae > Enteromius > Enteromius viviparus. Next base: position 44 of record JAUCNO010002082.1, read on the forward strand.
TAAATTTCTTACTGTAAACATATTAAAACTTAATTTTTGATTAGTAATATGCATTGCTAAGATCATAATTTTAACAGTGAAAGTGATTTTCTCAGCATTTAGATTTTTCTGTACCCTCAGATTTCAGATATTCATATAGTTGTATCTCGGTCAAATATTGCCCTATCCTAACAAACCATATATCAATGGGAAGCTTATTTATTCAGCTTTCAGACCATGTATAAAGCTCAATTTCAGAGACATAACACTTATGACTGGTTTTGTTGTCCAGGGTCATATATATATATATATTAAGAAAATCAAAAAAAAAAGAAATAATGAAAGAAATTCACTTGTAGAGTTAAAAATTTAAGTTTTTTTCAATCTGTTTATTATTCATTTATTTTCACTAAGGGATGTTGTTAAACAAGTTTCGGGAAGAGCGCCGACGCATGATTCTCCACGGCTGCCACTGCATTAATCAATCAATTAATCTATTTTCTACTCCATCAAAACTACAAGCGTCCTCCTTAAATAAGCTCACTTCCTTCCCTTCGCTTTCTCGTTTCGCATTCCCTCCTCCGCCCCGTCTCCCACCTAGTTTCGCACCTTCCCGCTCCAGGGGGGCAAAAGGGGTTCGCCCCCCGGTCAGCACGCCAAACACGCTAAATTTATCATCATATGGAAGCGCGAACTCGTGAAATAGATAATGCTAATATTGACTATATATAATGGTTATGTTAAATGGCGTGGCTGTTATCTAAATAGTATTAATATTAATGCTTTATATTTATATCAATATATTTATTTATAAACGTATGTACTTATATATTTATTTATTTATTTAAAAATCGTTATAATAGTTGTAATAGTTATTACATTTATGCTTAAAATATTGTGACTTTCTCTACGTAACAAGCTTTCATGTTTGCAGATTTAACCAAGACTATAGGTGGGAGTAATATAACCTTAACAAATTATGTTATAAATTGTTATAACTGTGCCCCTTTTTATGGTAAAAATACATCCCATTGGTTAAAAACTCGTCCTTGGCTTGCCACAGAATATTGCGTCATCTAAGTATACGGTACATCATAGAAGTTAAATTCATTTTGAATGCTGTTTTATGTTGTCTTTCACAGTGAGCAGACTACATTAGGTATAAAGCAGCTTCCAAACACCCACAGGCAGAAGAAACATGGGCACAATTGTGCTGACTCACCTATGAATAAAAGCACACGCTCATAGACAGATGCATTCAGACACTCATGTGTCTCAGAAAAACACCCACAAACACAAATATTCGAATACATCCCAGGGCAAAAAAGAATGACATCTTTTAGGTGGTTCTGCGACTGAAGTTAAACGCTCTTGGGCTGTGGTATTCCTGAGTCTGCACTCAATGGGACCACATTGACAAGAATAAAAGTAGGGGAATGACAGCAGTGAGAAAACAGCACATGAACCTGCTATCTTAGTGGGGGTGATGGATGTTTAGCTAATATTGCTCGGATGATTTTACAAGAAGTGCAGTTGTTAATCTCGGATGGGTTTGTGTTTTTAATAATGCATGAAAAACTCACTGCTGCAGGTTGGAATATTGCACGCCATCATTTACCAAACATATACAATCTTCTCTGTGCAAACCAAGAAGCACGAAAAAAAAAGGAAAAGGAGGGGGGAAAAAAAACCTGGTAGCGACTCAGTAGCTTTTTGACTTTCCTGATATGAAAGTCTAATTAAGTAAGCAGAGAAGCGCAGTGAGATCAAGCAAGCCCCTCTTCATGAATGTGAAGATAACATTCTCTTAATATTCAGCCCTCTGCAAACATTACATCAACATGACATGATAGTAATGCAGGTTCGCTGAAGATATGAGAGTGATGTATATCTTAATATCCTCTCTGTGCCCTCTGCAAACGATAAGGATATTATGCTGTGAAAATCATAGCATAATGTAAGCCTGGCTCATACAAGATATATCTGTAGTTCTGTCCAAAATTCAGGTCTTTACTAGCAGTCATCGTGATGTATCATGTGCAGGCAGATGACATGGATGAATAGCTTTTTTATTATTTTAGATGTATATCAAACATAATATAGAAAAATATATGAACTGTGATCTAATCTTTCTGAGACCCGACATTGAGAATATTGGGCATGAATTCCATTACGGCTTTAATGGCATTTCTTCTATAATTTTAGGAAGTGTTTCTTTTAGAAATGTTTTTTTTACATAAATGTGCTAGAGGGACATCTGTGGCTGTTGCAGTGTGTCTCACTGTGTCTTGCACCAAGTGCCACGTTTCGATAGCATGTTCAACTTTGTAAAACACATCCTGAGACACCTGTGTTCTGTGGCATTGCATCTGCCTTTTAAACTTCAACTTTTCATTTCTTTCATTTACAGTGATGGCTAATATCGCATTACCATAGTTTTACTCTAGAAATAACAAATAACTATGGTTACCATGGTAAATAAATAAATGTATTTGCCAGTAGTACTCTGTGCTGACTCTTTCAAGCTCTCATGGTGTGTGTTTTTTCCCAATTAATGAACCGATGAGCAGCCCTACTGCTCATTAGGGCAGTCAGACTGCATGAAGGGGCACTGTTAATGTCAAACATGACATGTGTGCACACACACAAACTCACAAAAGAAAGGGTGTGCATTACAGACTATCTTCATCAGTTCATTAAATCAGACTTAGACTAAACCTTTCTAGATGGTGGTAATGAAGTCACATACACTGAGGCGTGGTGTATCACACACAATGGTCATGCTGTCAACCTCATTAAAGAAGAGATTGTGTCTCTTTGAAATATGCACCACTACATGTGACATGAGCTCTTAATTATGTCCCATGCCTTACTTTTTTTCATTTTTTCTACTTGTATATAAAAAAACGCAATACAGATATGGGTTCATGAGATTTGTAGTCAGGCCCATGTTCTCTTAATCCCAAGTCCAGGGTTCGATAAGTCATGCTCACAGCTTTACTCCCACAGGGTTACAACTGGCAGCTGTGTGCTGCTATTTAAAGATCAGACACACCGAAGGGGAATCCAAATGCAGAGGCAGAGATCTGAAGCTCGCTCAAGACTACTGTAGCTTTGGTTGTGCCAAACATCTCTCAGACTTCCCAAGTGCCTTTGGGCCCAGACAGATGAGTGTTCAAACCTGAACAACAAAAGGCATTCTCATGTTTTATTTTATTTTATTTTTTTGGCTTTTAACACTTATAGGTTTGATTTGTGATTGACTGGAATGTCGCTGCCTGCCGTGCTTATTTTGTACCAAAACAATTTAATTGTATTGTTCCGTTTTTTGCGAAGCCAGATATTGTGATGTTTATTTACAGACTTTTATATCCATCGTGTCTTGCGACCCATTTTGCTAAAAGAGTGTCTTTGTTAATATTATTCCTGTTAATACTGAGATTGTCAGTTGCAAGGGAAAAGATCATTTTAAAGCATTTGTGATGATAATTGCATGGTGGTATCACTTAATGAATATATCGGTGTGGAAGTCTGTAGATCATTCTTTGTTGACATCTGACCTATAAAAAATAATCTACCAGCACCCATTCCTTACAGTATGTCAGCAGAAAGAAATGGTGTGAAAATGAGTCTGGCACAGTAAATTCACCCTTCTCATCTCCTGGAGTAATGTATTCAAGCAAACAATGGCAGTACACACTAATAGGTTTTTTTTTTTTTTTTGCGCTTAATTTATGCATTTTTCTCAACCTCATTCTCGCATATAGAGACATTGCGGTCAGACAGATAAGAACATTTTAAATTAAGATTGGTCTCATTATTATTCATAATCATCTCAATTATAAGTCATTAAAATCAGGCTATAGGCTTTTCCCTTACAGCTGTCAGTCTTTCTGCATGCTTATTACATATTATTGCCAAATAATTAGCACTTTCCGCCCTTCTAGAGAGATACGTTTTTTTTTTTGGCCCTCATTTTGTCGAAGTGGCTGTCAGTTCTCATTAGTTTCCAGCTACTAGTCATATTTTTTCCCCCTTTAAAAGGAGGTGGACTTATATTCACATGCAACGTTACACAAAAGCAAATGGTTTCAGATAATTCTGCTATTCTAAAAGTGTGCTATTCACAATTAGGGCATCACGGCAAAAAATTTTCCTTTGCAAATTTTGCAATGAGTTTCAATTTGACGGATATTCACTCTGTTGGCCACTTAATTTTTTGTATGAAATATAGGTAAAATGAATGAGTGCACCTCTGAATTGGACAACATGCTAGTTTGAAGTATTGCAGTCCCCCTGAGATTGCTCCAGTTGCTCGCCAAGATTCCTCTTTGGTGATGCTTTCTGGGAGAACCACTTTATGGGAAGGTGTGACATGGTTTTAATCAGTCGCTTGCACTGTGTGGAGTGCATTTCCATTCATTAAAGTCGATCTCCAGGTTTATTGGCCTCAGTAATTACATCTCCCATCGTAACTACTGCAGCAAAGGTCATAATCCATCATAAGATCGTTATCTCCTAATCAGACTAAACTCACTTTACATGTAGATGTGAAAAGGTTATGCGCTCCAGAACTTGTTGGATGTTTCTTGAGCGGTACGCCAATTTTACCGCCTTCATTCGTTGAAGTCATCGTAAACGTTATGTAGTTCTACACATGCATGTACACGCATGTTGACATGGGAGTGTGTACTCAAGCATAGAACACTTTCAATGCCTTTTGCCAGTTGAGATCTTTAAAAACACAATGTGCAGTATAACCTGCTTTCAGCATTTCATAGGTGAGTAAATTTTTTATACCCATCCAACACATGGCTTAGGAACACACAAATGCAAACACAACCTCTTTCTTAATAAGTGATGACATTTCTAATCCCAGGGGTTTCGTTGATCCACAAAGACATCATTGACATCTGCTGAATGTGTTTTTGTTACTGAGCAACAAATGAAACTTTTTCAGATAAATTTTTCTGCTTAAATATTCTAATTCTGAAAATCTGACTGGTTAGGTATTGCACATGAATTTTTTTTTTAAATATCCATGTTTAAAGAAGCTCTAGGAGGTGTAGAGCAGATGTGAGAAGGCTCACAACTCATCTGCTTTTTAGATACCATCGCAGATCTGTGAAAATCCTGTCCTTTGGCTGTATTTAGATGTTGAACTCTACTGTATATCTTTACGCCAGCGAAGTGCCATAAGATGGGATTCCAGTTTGATTTTTGTATCCTTAACTCTCATTTTGATATCTTTTGGCAATTTCTTTGAAGCTCGAAGGTTCAGTTGGAAGTAGCGATATTGCTCAGAAAAGGCCAATGTTGGATCAAATAATACTAGCAAAGTGCTTTCAAATGGAGGTCTTTGCTATGGAAGCGGAAGCTTGCTGAATCTTTCTTACAGAGAGAGTTCACAGTCATTAAGTCATTAAATGTCATTACGTGCAGATAGTTGTGCGATATTCATCACTTACATCTTTTCATTCACTCTTAGCGGAGTTCTCAAGTAAAGTCAGCACTGGGTAGAGGCCACAGCAGGATGGAAACGGAGATGATGAGAACTTTATTTCAAAAAAGCGGTGTGAAAGACAAGTGTGAGAGAGAGAGGGTGGTACAGAAGGATGTAGGGATGGGTGATACTGCTAAATACAGTGTTCAAGATTACTCAAGATCTCCAAATAAATAAAACGTATCTATTGCTACCTAGTCATGCCACCCTACTTGTCAAGTTAAAAACAGTCCAAGTTTAAATTGTCTTGAAACTCTGTATGGATGAGAATGAGCAACTCCAAGATCCACTGTTTTGCAGAACTTAGCTTCACCTTTAGCCTTAGGTTTATTAAAAGGACGCAACGTGTCTTCATGTGTCCCAAGAAATATGTCAGACAAACCCAAAATCAGCCTAATTATAAAACATTAAAGTAGTTATTCAGGCAACCCACCAACGGTGTATTTGAAACTCTGCGGTTTTGTGCATCCATATTAGAGTGCTATTACGCTATTCTCCCGAAAGGTTCATTTCTGTGGAGAGCCAGCGTGATTGTCTATCAATCGTTAAACCCTGATAGAAACCATTAAGACAGAGCAAGTAGAGAATGCACCTAATCAAAGACATAACGGACACAAAAACAACCTCTTAAATGCCGCAGGATTGTGTGAGCACAAGGATTGCCGTTCTTCAAGCTGATTGAGTGTTGATATAATTACGTCGAACATGGAGCTGAGATTTGTGGGAAATAATGTCTTTGTTGCTAACAACAATCCCTGCGTGAGATATTACTTGAGCATGAAAAGGAAAGACTCTGAAAGGGTAATTATATGACTGTGCAGAATTAGCTCTTGAAGAGCCGATTCATCATCTGAATGATGTACACTCGCAGCACTGATCAGGGTTTATTTGCATAAACTCTGCATTTTGATCAAACTGGGATCTATTAATAGTGTATTAAAATGTTTTGCGCCCTCTCAGCTGACAGTGAGGACTACAAAAGGCGTTTTGAACTAAAAAGCGTATAGTTCATGCCCCAGACCTACAACCGTGGGTTCCTTTTGCTGCTTGTGCCATGTACTCGAGGTTAGTCCCGTATTTGCTCGGATTAGACAAAAAGACTTAGAAAAAAGCTTTAAAAAAAAAAAAAGCTTGGATTTCACTTGTTGTCTTACTATCCAGGGACACAGAGACGCCGGCTCAAGAAAAGAGAGCTGCCTTTGTGTTGCAGGACGTAGCCAGGCAGCGAGCGGTCCGAGTGACCTGATTCTGCTTCCCCGTTCTCTGGAACAAGTTCAAATGAAAAAACGGCGCCTGCGTCGATCCAGAAGCTTTTAGTTGCACTCGTCAAACCATTCCCTCCTCCTTTCTTTCTCTGCCCCCCTCCTCCTTTACACCTTCAGACGCTCAGTGTGAAATTGCCAATAATGCAGCAGCTTGTTCATGCGCTCCGTGCCGAGAGCAAGCGAGGCAGTCGTAGACGAAAAGAAAGCATAAAAGGCAGAGAAACGGAGCGCAAGAGGGAGTAGAGGAGGGTGGCAGGCAGGGCGCCCCCTCTCGTGCATGGGGCGTTGCGAGATGTTATTTACATCAGGATGGGGAAAGAGAGGAAATGTCATGTTTATGTGGCTAGGTAATGAAAACTTGTCTGCTTCCTGAAAGGTTGACAGACAGGAAGCCTATTTCATTAGATTGCAGCACATAGGGTCTGATTGGCATGTTGTTCACCTTGCCAGAAATATCGTGGCATATGCCATTGAGAAGACGTTGAGACACATGCTCCATCCCCTCAAGTCTGTGTCACAGGCATATGCGCCCTGCCACACAAAGGCCTGGGCTTTCTGATAAAATATCTTCAATGCCGAAAGGCATTAGTCTGTGTCACAGCTATGACTGTCATTGTGTTTATTCTTAGCACAGTTTTCTTAACCTCAGAGGTGGCAAGTCTTTGTAGCTGTTGCTACAAGTCTGCTGTGTTGGGCCTTTACACGTTTTGACCTGTGTAAGCAGGATGAAGGGTGCTGGAGGCCGTGATTGCAGTCGAGTTTTATTTTTATTTGCGTGTGTAAGCAGGTGCGCACGTAGAAGCAGGTTGCTGCTGCCTCAACAACCCGCAATGATTCATGGCCCCCGATATGGACAGGAGACATCTGCAGAAAGACTAACACTGCAGAAAACAGATCTTTCTTGTAGCTGCGGCTTTCTAACAAGAGCCATGCGCTAGAAATGAGCACCATTACTCTGGGCTGGCATTGGCGAGCCGAGCGGCACGCAGGCTTTGGCTGACAGCAGAGCATTTCTAAAGGTCAGACATCTGCAGAGAGAGGGGAAAAACATATACGACGTTGAACATTTCCCTGTTTTCTCTCTCTCTCTTTCTGTAGTCTCCTTCATTTCTCTATTTATTCTGCATTCCGCTTGTATTGAGTGAACTGTGAATTGAGTGCGGTGTTCGCTATCGATTCAGCCGATCACTCATAAACCGCCATTTTAGAGAGACAGCCCCTGTCTTCCATTTGCTTAATGAAGGGTCTTGTATCTCCTGACCACTGACAAATAGATATTTGCTATATTGCATGTAAGGACCCATCCGGTCACTTGATTGATCGCGTCTCTCCTAGGTCGGCCCAGTTCTGTCCCCTGGCCTGCATTTTTAAACGGCATTAGCTGGGAGTCATTGTTATCAAGATAAATGCTACTTCAGATACAATTGAACTCTTATCAAGGGAGTATGCACATTATATCAGTACATACACAAAGAGTCTGTGAGAGATAATGTACATCCAGATGCTTCCTCTCGCATCCTGGGCATCACTCAGGATTGCCCTTCACCTACTTCATCACTGGGGACTGTGCTGTGGGTTGGTGCCTGGGGGCAGAGTGCAGCTCAAGCTGTCTCGTATTTCATGATCCAATTGAGGGTATATGCCATTAAAAACTGAAATATTAATGCTAATAAAGCAGTTTGAGACACCTGTTAGGCTGCTTAATGATGGACAGTTATGGGTAATGCTTTCAGAGTGAAATTAGACCTTTTAAAGTGGCTTACATCATCAAGTTTGGTCAAACTATTATAGATGATACACAAACAGTGGTGGTTTTTATAGTACATACGGTATAAATATAAAAATATTTATACACTGCTCAAAAAAAACACATCCTAAATCTGAATGAATGGAATATTCTTAAATACTTCTTTACATACTTTTATTCTAAATGATAAACACTTTAAATTAATCAATTTGCATAATACAAAAAATCTGTTTAAATTAAGATTCAAACTTTTTTAGTCTGAGCAGGACTTATCAGAGCCTGAGGAGACACTCATGAATGAATTAAAGGCCGTGAGCGTATCATATTTGGCAGCGCTTGAGAAGTGTTATGGTTTCATGCCCTCAATGAGTCAAAGCCCTGGGCATCATTAATCATGCTTTCGATTTGTTTGACATTTTATCCTGAAGTCTGGTGCAGCTGTTTCAATGGATGCCGTTGTTTCCAAAGCCCTCGCAGCAGACTGAAATATGGAAGCATTACCAAATTATTATTTCTATATCAGAAGCTGTAAATCACTCCATTCTGGCTGACACTGGCAACTTTCCCAGCCATATGTTACATGTCACATAAAGTCGCACGGCATCACCTGAAATGCCATATTTAAAAGATGCTTTTCCACCTGAAATGATAAATGCACTTGGTCTTATATCAGATAAACCTCGCAACCCCATTTTAGATATTACTGGCTGAATTGCTGCTAAGTAGTGACAATGATGTATTTGCTGTGAAGCTGCCTTGCAAATGGTCTAGTAAACATGTATGTTGCATCAAAGGGAAACAGAAATGGCTTTGTCTGCAACATCCATATACTTGCTAATGTTCATAAACTTGCCATTTTAATAGTTGACTAGTCTTATGTAGATGAATTAAACCTCATTTACCGTTTTCTTTTCTAGCTCCTCACCATTGATGACAACTTCTGTGGTCTGGATATGAACGCCCCACTCGGTGTCTCGGAGATGGTTCGCGGAATTCCACTTTTCTCCGAATCCAATGACAAAATGACTTCGGTTATCGCCTATGTTTACAAGAACCACTCTCTGGCTTTTGTGGGGACCAAAGGCGGTCGTCTGAAAAAGGTAGGAGTCATACTTTTTTTCAGGAGAGTGAGAAAGAACCGAGTTGACTGATCCAGGGATTGCATCTCAGCTGTGCGCTTTTAAAAAGCCTCAGAGGTCTAGCAAGTCTTGTGTAGTAATTGCTGACACTGGGCATTTCATGACACATGAGAAGATCAGAGCGTGGTCCACTACATCCCGCTCTGTAAGAACGTTAGATCCAGCGAGTTTCGCAACCGCGGTCATGCTCGGCAGTCTTCTGCTCTTGTGTCTGACGCATGTAGAGAGGGGCGGTTGGTAAGCGGCGCAGGCAGAGAGAGGGCCATGGGAATCCCTGCACAGGCAGAGGCTGTCGGGGGTAATTGGATGATGCGGTGCAGGGGCTTTCGGCCCGGTACCCTCTTCTCTGACTGTGCCTCAGAGGAGCCGTGTCTGAGACGAATCCAAGGGCCAGCCAGACACTGCACAGAGCAGAAAATAACATTAAAATAGAGAGAGAGAGCACGACAGCAAGGGAGGGAAAGACAGACAGAGAGGGAGAGAGAGAATGAGAGTATCATTTTTCTCTTTTTCTCAAGTGCTAAACCTCCAGGGTGTTGACGTTACAGACGGGCAAATCTTTGCCAAAAGGCAGGATTCCAATTTGATGCATTCTTGTTATTGTGGTGGTGTGTTTTCTAGTTGGATCTGGCTGTGGATGAAAATCCATGGCATAACAGACTAGTCCTGTCCCAAAAAATTTTGTCTCTGAAGAAGTAAAGAGAGCAGCCATTTTGGGGATATAAACACTTTTCTGGAATTTTCCAGTCTGTTCGCACCAAGAAAGTTGTTTACACAATTGATTCTGATAATCAGCTCGTTGAAGAGTGTTCTGTGCACTTTGTTCCGCTCGACATGGTCCCTACACAGTGTTCATTGCTCCCTACTCCCAGAGCAGTACAAATCCTTTAAAGTTTACTTAACTTCTGCACATTCATTCATGGATTTGCGCTGTAAAAAAAGAAAGCCATGTAATTGGAGATGGAGCACTGATGCATCAAGACATCTCAGTGATGGCTTTTAGGAAATAAGGATGTTTTCTGAGGGCCATTCCAATAAAAAAATATTTGTCTTGTTACTGTAATTGACTAAATGAAACCAAATTGCAGATAGGAACAAAAGTGTGCAGCCAAACAAATCTCCAGGGAACAGACAACACTGTGACGTTCTCTTTCAGGCAGACGGACAAACATAGCCATGCACACACGCACACACACACAGAAACCTTTTAGTTGCCATTTCGGTGATTGCAGATCTCAGTGGGAAAACAGCAGATGATGTCACTGCTGCCTTTTAGACAAAACAAGAAAATAGTCCACACTGGCAGTCATTAGTCAATGAAAATCAGTTTATTACCGTCCTTTTGCGTGGTGATTTATAGGCCACCAGCACGTCACACTCAGTAAATTGTTTAGTAGCTGAAGATGAGCTCATCACGAAAAGTAAATATTTGGAGCAAATCTGATCGTTTATGAACTTGCCAGAAAAAGAGACTCCATCAAATCAAAATTAGCGTTTTGTGGCTTTTGATGCATGTTGGTTAGTTTTGGCAATTACATGCTAATGAACTCTAAAATGCTGTATAAATCCATTAAGCAATTTATAAATGTACAGTCTTTTTATTCTGGGAAATTGGGAGCAATAAAGCAAATCGGTCTCTAAATGCAGTCTCTAAAACAAGAATATTTCTTCTAAAAGCACCTGTAACCAAGTTGCAAATTAAGCTTATTGGCTATTGAAAAAAAAAAAAAAATCCTTCTCAAATTTAGTTTTAATTGCAAATGCATAAGCACATGCTCAGTAAAGGAAAACTTGTCATGCGACTTCATTGGGGTCACTCACAGCTGAGTGGAAAAATGTGACTTGCATTGTAGATAGTGTAGACCTGTTGAGACTGGAAAGTTTGTGTGTGTGTGTTGCTATGTTTGATTGTTTTCATTTAATGCTGCATTTTTTGAATGTAAATGTTGGTATTAGGATTACTTAGGTGGAACAACAGCAGAATCCCCACCAGGTATTTATTTAAAATTTGTACAGGATAATCCAAGGCTTACAGCATTCAGCATGACTGTGGTTCTCTAACTGTATTTAGCGTTCTCAGTGTGATTGACTCCAAGAGGAGGTGCAATGACAGAATGTTCTGTGTCTCACCGTGTTAAAAGAAAGAGCTGTAGCCAAACCCCAGAGAGAAGCAGTAAACAACTTCTAAACCCTCTAGAGAATATCACACAGACACATTTTTATGACGTGTGCACACACACATACGGCCGTCAGCATAAAAACCACATAGCCGAAAACGCAAAATTGCTGCGTTTGCTGCAGCAGTTGTTTAGCACCTCTGGCACTGCGACGGACCCCCAGACCAGATGTGGTTTTGGGACTTTGGAACTTCTTTGTTCCCTGTAGCTCATGTGTTCTCATTCATCCACTCACCCATCTCTATCTCCCATATGTCTTCTCTTTTTTTTTTTTATATGTACCTAGTGCAAATAATGGAATTCATATTTTAAATTTATTCAGATTTACATTGGTAACTAAAAGATATTTTGTAATTGTATGAATTAGCTCTTTTGTGTGTAGGCTATATATGCACACACACACACACACATATATATATATATATATATATATACCTGTACATATGTTTTATATATATATATGTTGTCAAATGACTAATCACGATAAAATAAATCACAAAATAAAACCTTTTTGTTAACATAATATATTTGTGCACTATTTATGTATATATAAATACACATACATTTATATATTTTTATATTATTTTATATTATATATACATTTATTTAATGTACAAACATAAACTGTTTCTTATTTGTTTGAGTATTTGTATTTACATCTAACTTACATTTAACTATGCACAGTACACATTCATTTAATATGTTAAAAAATCATTTTAGTTTTTTGTGTGTGTATGAGTGCGTGTGTGTGTGTGGGTATTTTCTTTTATGCCAAAAAACATTAGAGTATGAAGCAAAGATCATGTTCCATGAAGATATTTTATACATTTCCTACTGGAATTATATCAAAACCTAATTTTGATTAGAAATATGCATTGCAACTTTAAAGGCGATTTTCTCAATATAGATTTTTTTTGCAGATTGTTTTGGATTTATCTTGGCCAAATGTTGCTCAATCCTAGCAATTTATAAAATAACAAAGAATACTCTTACTCAGGAAGTTGAAATTAGTCAATATGTTTGTGTTCTGCCAAAAAAAACATGTTGTGTAATAATAACTATTTCCCAATTCTTAATAACTTGCAGGACTTCAGTCAGTAACGTGACCACTGCATATTTTTTTACACATTGGCTTAAAGCTTACCAATCCCTTTAGTTCTTCTCATTGGCATCTACGTTATCCTTTCAAAAACCCCTCATGATGCCTTTCAGTGTTTACGTATAATAAATAGGCCATATGGCCAAAGCCTCAATCCTCTCCTTTGGCCGGTAGCTATGTTAAAAAGGGTGAAATTAAACCTATTAATTGCGGTCAGCGCATCCGTGTCGAGCCAGGGGTGAAGTCGATAGGCTTCTAATCCTTTTGCATTGGGCATTCGTGGCGGCCCGCTTCACGCAGACCAGGAGGGCCGGATAAGCTCCCCCGCCCACACCCCCCGCCGAGGTGATAATGCATCCAGTAGGCCCACTCGCCGCTGAGAGAACCTCAGCCACTCACTCAATACAATGAGCAGCTAACCTTGAAGCAGACCTGGCACAGGAAGTCTGGCTGACAGCGCCCTGCATGAAGGACGGAGGGGAAAGTGTGCGCTTGTGTGTAGACGGGTCGAAGTGTGTGCGTTATCTGATGAGGTTCTGTGCATTTAGCCATGAGGTGTGCACTGAAGTGAATTCTTCGGCCCTCGGAGACGCCACTGAGGAGATGCACAGTTCAAAGGGCGCGATTCAGACACTGTAAAATTGTTCAGGCAGTGGAGACGGGTTGTTTCAGGATGACGGCTGAGATTACAGGTTGTCGATGGTGATGGCTGGTGGAAAAGGCTTCAATTTGTCCATGAATGGTGGATGGTGGTGAGGAAAAAACCATAGCGTTTGCCTCCAGATTGCTATCTGATGCTGAGTCAAGGTACTCAGTCATAGAAAGAGAGTTGCTGGCGTGCAAATGGGCCGCTAGGAAGTTCAGGAATTATCTGTGGGGTTGCAAATTCACTCTCAGGACGTACCACCAGCCGCTTGTTAATGTCATGACTGTGACGGGAAGGAAGAGAGCCTCTTCCAGGATAATGAGGTTACTAGTGGGGTTGATAGGGTTAACATTTGAAGTTGAGTATCTGCCTGGTGCCAAGAACACCATAGCGGATTGCCTGTCCAGGTTGCCGGTGGGAGAACCTGACCCCAAGGACGAAATCGATGAGAATGAGCTTGTGGCTTATGTCAATGATCCCAAATTTTTGGCAATCAACAGGGATGAATGGCAAAGCGCATACGAAGCTGATGCCGTCCTAACTAAGGTCTCTCAATTCATTACACAGGGTTGGCCGGACAAAAGACTATGGGTGAGGAGGACAAGCCTTTCTATGAAGTTAGAAATGAACTCTCCCTAACAAATAATCTGGTTTGTCAGGGTTCCCTCATTGTCCCTCTATCTAAATTAAGGGATAGGATCCTAGAACTTGGTCACGTGGGCCATCTAGGCATATCTTTAACCAAGAGAAGGATTGAACAAGTGTACTGGTGGCCGGGGCTTGACACGAACATTGAGAAACTGGTGAGATCGTGCTTGGAATGCTGTAATAGTGACAAAGTTTTGAAGGTTCGAGTCCAGTC